>PVKC010041138.1:0-12299 GCA_004027635.1 Crocidura indochinensis | reverse complement strand
CCTGCTTCCTTACATACAGAAATTATTCGAGAAGATTGAGAACTGGATTTTAGTTATTTAAAATATTAATGTTCCTTCAATATAGCATTGAAGGTAGGGCATTTGCCTTGTATGCAGAAGGATGGTAATTCTAATCCCGTCATACCATATGGTCTTCCTGAACCTGTCAGGAGCGATTTCTGAGCAGAGAGCCAGGATTAACCCCTGAGTGCTAGGGTGTGACCCAAAAACCATATTAATTAATTAATTAAAATGTATCCATTTTGGGGGACCAGAGGAGCAGTGGTACAAGTGGTAGGGTGTTTGCCTTGCACTCACTAGCCTATGGTGGACTACAGTTTGATCCCCAGACATCCCTTATGGTTCCCCAAGCCAAGAGAGATTTCTGAGCACAGGAGTCTGAGCATCAGCTGTGAGGACCAAAAACCCCCAAATAAATATCCATTATATTGTTCATCACAGATGAATATAATCATATATTTCTGAACATTGTTCCTATGCTTTTGAAATTGCTACATTTAGTTATAACAAAGCCATATTTTGTATGAATAAGTATATTGAAATGCATTGAGATGTATTCAATAAAACTTTGTACCAGAAACCGATCATATTTTGCCCCAATTTTAGATAAAAGTTATATAAACTGATCATTATGCTATAGTGAACAATATTTAAATATAATCAAATATATGTATTTAAATAAAATAAAAGTCAATTAAAATAAGCAATACACTTTTATCAATTATATGTGTAAATTATAGTTTTAAAAATAAATAACAAAATTTTTGAAGTAAAATTATTTTTCTTTTACTTCTTTCAAACAATCAATGATGACTAAGATCTTTCTTGAGCTATCTGAACAGAACTGAATCATTACTTCAATTATTAATATATCACAAGCTTGAGACAGGAGTGGTGGTGCAAGCTGTAGGGTATTTACCTTGAAAGCACTATAGTAGGATGAACAGTGGTTGGATTCCACAGCTCCCCATATGGTCCCTCAAGTCATGAGTTATTTCTGAGCTCATAGTCAGGAGTAACCCCTGAGAGTCACCGGGTGTGGCCCAAAAGCAAGCAAACAAAAAATATCACACATTGTATTGAACATCTGTAACATCATTTGCCAGCTCATCTGTCAATACTCTAAGTAGAAATTCCTATATCTTAAAGCACTGCAAAAAAGAGAGAAGCAACTTTGAGTTTTATGACATTGTTAACAGCTTTTTTTATTTGTTTTAAGCAATATATCCAAACTTTGAGTCTTGTGTTTCTTGTTCTGGGCCGGTTTTCCACTACCACTAGTATTAAAATCGGTATTGAATCAGCAGAGTCCTAATTTAATCTATGCACACCAGAGTTTTCTTTGCCCATTCTTTTTGTCCTACATTTTACTGCAGACCTCAAAAATGTATATTATTGTACTATTTTTTCAATATGTTTATGATTTTTAAGAAAGGATGCTTTTATGTTAAGTAAATATTCAAAAATAGGGGCAAGAGTGATTTTACAGGTAAAGGGTGTTTACCTTACACATGGCAGCCAACTCGGATTTCATCTCTGACACCTATATGATCCCTGAAATTTGCCTGAAATAATTCCTCGCTGCAAAGCCAGAACTTCATCCTGAGCACCCTTATGTGGCTCCCAAATTAATATGTATTAGTTATTATATATGAATTAATTTATATATTAATCAGTTAATATATATTCCCAAATCAGGAGCAGCATTGAATTTTGTTTTCAACACCTTAAATAGAATTTAATACATAATAATGCTATATAGCCATGTGTGTCCTTAATTAAAAATTTTTAATTAGAGATGTTTTTATTTTATATGGGCCACTCTAAGGCGTTCACTCAGACTTTCAGAAACTGGTGATGTTCAGAGGACATTAGTACCTCACTCAATGGTATTCCTAGGTTCAGTCTACACCGAGCTGTTCTTGGGAGGAAAAATGCTGGATTACATACTTTAACAAGAAGACTTGAAAAGGGGCCTATTCTGATGTGAGGATGGAGGCAAGGGAGATATGGTATAAACTATGTGAATACTGGTGAAGGGAAGTTGGCATTGCTGTTAGGGTTGGTGCTGAAACATGGTATATCTAAACCCCAAATATGCATAACTTTGTAATTCACAATAAATTCTTTAAATATTTTTAAGTGCTGTGATACTCAAGGTATTGTACATTGCAGATATTGTTAATACTACTAGGGCTAGCTGGTCCTATAAAACTTCATTTTGGAGACATTAATACACACCTAGAAGGTAACAAATCAGTGATCGGATCAAGAGCACAGTGGGTAGGAAATTTGTTTTGGATTAGGCTAATCTGTTTCATACCCCAGCATTTCATATGGTCCCCAAGCCTGCCAAGAGTGATTTTATATTTTATTTTTTTATTTTTATTTTATTTTATTTTATTGTGCGTGTGTTTGGTTTTTTTGGACCACACCTGGTAACTCTCAGGAGTTACTCCTGGCTATGTACTCAGAAATCGCTCCTGACTTGGGGGACCATATGGAAAACCAGGGGATTGAAGCATGGTTAGTCCTAGGTCAGCCGTATGCAAGAAAAATGCCCTACTGTTGTGCCACCGCTCCAGCCCTCGGGAGAGATTTTTAAGCATAGATCTAGGAATAAACCCTAAACATCTCCTGATGTGGCCTAAAAGCCAAATCAAAACAAAACAAAAACAAGAAACAGAACAAAAGCAAAAAATATAACTGGTTCCTGTTATAATACCATAGTTGGAAGTGTTATTTTATTGGTAAATTGTATGAGGAAATATCAAAATATAGCAAATCAATTATTTTGAAGGGATAATCCTATTTGTATAATTTTGCTTTTATTGGAAAATGTATGTCCTCAAGCTAACAAATGAACATTTCTTAGAAGTCTTCTGAATAAATTAATAAAATTTTGAATTTCTTACATTTTATGATTAGATAATATAAATTTAAGCATTAATTTATGCATTATAACACACATTTTAATAAAAATCACCATGCTTTGCATTATATCATGATTTTGCAATTTTTAAAGAAATTTGCTTTATTTTCTCGTTAAGCATTATACATTTAAAATGAGACAGATATATAACTTAAATCTTTGATTCCTTGCAAAGTAAAACTGACTCAGCAAGTATGCCTCTTATATGAGAAACTATTTTCTACTGGAAAATGAGCTTTAAACAGAATCTTCTTATTCCATCATTTTTAGAGTTATAAGTTGTATTTTACTGGATCTTAAAATGTTTAAGAAGGCTAATTTAATACAAAATGAAAGATATTATATATACATATATAATACAAAATGTATGCACAATAAATTTCACAAAGAAAGACAGTGGGAACTGTGTGAAGTACCTGCTTTATCTTTAACCATAAAGCCTTATTTACAGAACTGTGAGACTGTCTGATAAGGAATATTTATTGTATAACACAATGGCATTCTCAATTTCAGTGTGCTTTGCAAAGAAAGATTTTAACTACACTTTATCTTTTCCGTCAGCATGTATTTCTTATAAAAAGGAAATATTTTCAATAGAAAAAATACATTGGAGTGTTTGATATTTCTTTTGTCTTTAACTAGGTCAATTTTTTAGTAATAAAACTTAAGAAACAGAAAGTTTATCATTTTTATTATTCCAACCCAAGAATTGCATGTAACTACTGAAATAGTAACACCCTCAATCAAAGATAATATAGTTTCCTAGTGAGGAAAGTTTTCAAAGAGCATTTATTCTACTTACTTCAGTATGATGATTGGGCAAATTAGTTTCTTAAAAAATCTTTGGTCACAATCACTAGGAAGAGGCATATAACAATGTTTAAAAGTCATTTTCATGGGCACCTTTTTGGGGAATAGTAATCCTATGAACAATACTTAGAATAGTTCCCCAATATAATACAGCTCAACCTTCTTAATATATTAAATGATGATATCATAGTATTATAAATTAAGAATCTGTTATGAATTTATCAACATATTCATTAAATTACAATTTTAATTTCAAACTAAAGACACAAAAATTTTGAGGCCATTGCTATGGTTTTATACAGAAAAAGTGAGATTTAAACTGAATAATCTTATTCAATGATTCTTACTGTTATAAGGTGTATATATTTCTTAGGGTGATTTACCCCACTCCATGTTGTCCCTTTTGTTTTTCCATATTGTTGTCCCACTAACGCACTTGAAACATTTACTCTAATTATTTTCCTGATTACTGAAAACCAAACATGAACCACTCACCTCTTCTTTTAAACTTTTAAACAAGGGACCCTGTCTTTAACATATCCCCTAAATGGTCCTTAAAATATTTACTCAAATATATTACATATGTTTACTCTAATATATTATATACATATATGTAATACATTACATATATGGAAACTTTATTTTGACCTTCATATTTGAGTGTTGAAAACAACATCCACCACTCTGTTTACTCGTTCTACTTCCACTGATCATCATTTTCTCCATCTCAATTAATTACTTCTTAGGGTCCTTTTCTGGAATTTTAAATTAGTCATTGCCTATTGGGGTCGGAGTAGTAGTGCAGTGGTAGAGTGTTTGCCTTGCATGCAGCTGACCTAGGACAGACTGAAGTTTGATTCCCTGGGCATCCCATATGGTACCTCAAGCCAGGAGCGATTTCTGAGCTCAGAGCCGGGAGTAACCCTTGAGTGTCACTGGGTGTGGCCCCAAAACAAAATAAACAAACGAAAAAGAAACCTACTTGTCATTGCCTATAAACCTCTCTAAAAGCAGTATACTTTCTGCTGCGTGCTGAGGATTTTCAAATCTGAAGTAAAAATATAAACAGTTTGAATCCCTTACCTAATTTTCTGCTTTAACCAAACCTTCCTTTCTTATACTGTTGCCAAAACTTCCAGAACTATTTTTATTTTTCCTATTGCTCCAAATTAATATCTGGTCTAACATACCCTATTTTTAAAAGTTGTGTGTCATTTCTATGTATATGTATATATATTCTTTAAATATTACAGAAGGAACAGACTAGTCTATCACTCCTGGAGTTTTCTGATTCATACTTTCATTAATTTTGCTCTTTTCAGTAATATTTTATATTTTATGCACTATTATCCAAAGTTAATCATTTTATTTTGTAAAAACTATAATTTTAACTTTGTTAATGACATTGTCAGAAATATATTACAAATCATATTTGCTGTAATATAGGAAACATTTTGGAAAGGCTAATATTTCTAGAGTGGCATTTGATATGGAAGTAGATACAGACACTTAATTTGTTAAATCTAACTTCTTATTCTTAAATTTTATGCAATTTATTCAAGTATTTTTGCTATTCTTTTTTAAAGTTTAATAACAGTTAACACCTAGTTTGTAAAGTGCATTATTGATCTAAATCAGTGACTTTAAATGTCATAAAACAATAGTTACATAAAACTTTTACTATTACAAAATTTCAAGACATAGAGTTTAATGATCACAAAATATAAGAATTCCAAGTAGTTATGAAACTCTTATCCCCAAGATGAACTGACTGCTCATTCCTATACCTACACACAGTCCTTTATTTAAAAACATGTATAAACAAATAAGTATACATCATCAAGCATATGACTAGTTATATACCTATATCTTGCATAGATGGAACATTATAACATCAATCTCCCTGCATACTGACATCATTACATACACAAAATATGCCTCACTCCATATATCTTTACTTTACCACCACATTGCATTAACCCGTAACTGCACACAGATACATAAGACACACAGACACACATGAGCACCCTTTACCCTCATTGATTTACATTATATATCTCACAGTCCCATATTCCTCTCCACACAAACACTTTTCTAGATGAATACAGGACTTGGCTACCAACAAACATACAAATGCATGAGCATACATCCATTATTTTAGGTGGGGGTTTAATTTTAAAGTCAAGAATATCTCTGTTAAAAAATACTTTTAAGATAGTTATCAGATTTCTTCCTTTTTAGTCCTCTGTATAATCTTTTGTCTTCACTTGGGTATTCTTGATTGATGAAATATTTACTTTTAACAAGAGTAAGACAAAATTTCTGAAGTAGAGATCTTGCATCTTGCATGGCTATAATTTTAGACCATAAAGTCTACTATTGGGAAATTCTCTGATGCTGGAGTGATATAGCAAACAACTATGTGCTAGATTGGATTTTAAAGAAAAATCAGAATGGCCATTAAAATTGAATTGTTCTTCATCAAACAGGCAGTAAGTAAATAATACAGTAAGTAATTAATTCTCTTTCTTACTTCTGAGATGAACAGGATTTCAATTCTATCCATAGTTATCTGAACTTGAAGCTTATCCTTTTAGCCATGTTTGAACATAATCATTATAGCCATACAAAGTACCTAAATAAGAAATTTTGAATATTTAGTCTTCAATAACATGTGACATGCTGACAAATGAGTGCCTTAAATTACCAAGTTCATAAAAATATGTTATGGATCAACAAAAATAAAAATTATAAGTCTTTTTAAGTACTTTAAAAATGACATGTAAAATTCTCTGGGGCCCGGGAGATAGCATGGAGGCAAGATGTTTACCTTTCATGCAAAAGGTCATTGGTTCGAATCCCGGTGCCCCATATGGTCCCCCGTGCCTGCCAGGAGCAATTTCTGAGCATGGATCCAGGAGTAACCCCTGAGCACTGCCGGGTGTGACCCAAAAACCAAAAAAAAAAAAAAAATGACATGTAAAATTCTCATTTTTAAAATTTCTAAGCATATTCTTTAATTCTATGAATATAACACATACCTAGCCCATAATTATACAGTTGCATGAAAAAATGACTTTGAAAATATAATTAGTATCAAAACCATATTTAGACAAATACCTGAATTATATTTGAAGCAAAATATATCTAAGGACTTAGATAAGAAACTAGCCCGAATGGCACCTTGATTTGTGAGATTAAAGACAAAAAACTTAGTTCATCTGTACCTATCGAAAACCTAAAATGATACTGAATGAAATACTACCAATCAGTGTAAGAACATTCACTATTAGATGTGAGTTAGTTCATATATGCTTTTAAGTGTTTTGGTCCTTTCAGAGAAAACAAACTTAAGGATACTACAATCAGGATAGTAGAAAATAATGAGTTTACTGCAGAAGAGAGAAATCTCAGAGTGCAATTTTTGTGCATAAATTAGAGAAGAGATATGCATAAAAGCAAAGAGATGAGTTGGGTTTCCGTTGCAATAACTAGGAAAGTGATTATAGTGTCTTAGTCTAAAGTAAAAACATTAAAGATGGTGGATTAGGGATGATGTACAAAATCTAAATACCTGGTATAACATGAATAATGAAAATTCACTGTAGAGACTGTAACAATTAGATGAGTTGCTAGGCAACATGAGATACTGAAAAATAAGGGCAAAGAGCTCTGATTAAAATATTTTTTGCAAACACTTCTATAATGTTTTTCTTTTAGATTCCATAGTGCATATTTTCATGTTAAAAGGCATTTATTTTAAGGACAATTTTAATAAGTTTGTCCTCTCCAGGTTAAGTACATTAAAAAGTCAGGTAATTATGCCAGAAAGTATATTACTGTTAGTTATAATGATAAAAATTGCAATAATAAAATTGATAAATATCTGTTAATAATCATATATGAATATAGAATTTCAAAGACTTTAAATTATAAAAATACATATTTGGGCATATTTATAAGTAGATTAAATTATTTTATATGTAATTTTCAGTTATATGAACATTTAATTCATAACACATAAGTGTGCGTTTATATTGGCTGCAAATTTTTTATATACAATTCCGGTTCAGCCTCTATAGAAAACAATATGGAGGGTTCTCAGTAAACTCAAAATTAAGCTGTCATATGAGTCAGAAATCCCTCTTTTGGGTATGTAGCCCCATGACAAAAAAAATCATTCATTCAAAAGGATGTATGCACACATATATCTATTGCAAATCTTAGTTTAATAGCTAAAATATATAATCAACCTAACGTCACCAACAGAGAGTAGATCATGATAATATGGTACATATATACAGTGGAATACTACATAGATGTAAGGAATGATGCAACTATGTAATTTTCAGCAATATGGATGGCGTGAAGATATTATGTTAAAAGAAGTAAGCCAGATGTAGGATAAATACAGAATGATATCATTTATAAGTGGTATTTAGAATAACCGCATGAAAAGAACCAATGATCTAAATAAGATTTGTCTTGAACACCGTTAGTCCCAGAATATAGTGAGAAGAACAAAAGAAACTGAGTGAAAGAGGAGAAACACAAATATGAAAAGATGGGGGTCAGGGACCGAGTAGACTGAGGTGCATTATTGGTGTTAAAAAAGGACAGAATTAAATATCCAAGTCAAAGGCAATAATAATGGAATTAAGATTTAAGATTCTAAACTTAAAATGTGCCTGTTATTCTTGCAGACTGGAGGAGTAGGGATGGTATGGGATGCACTTGGGGAACACTGGTGGAGGGAGGTGGACACTGGTAGTGGAACTGGCCCTGATTCATTGTATTTCTGAATCCCAATCATGAAGGACTTTGTAAATCACAATGGATTTATCAAATAAAATTAAAAAATAAAAAATAAAGACAATGTAAAACCTTGGACAAGAGACAAATGACAATGTTTAAGGCAATTGCCTTGTAGAAGCAAACTTGGGTTATCTCTTGGTCACCCCATGATGTCTCACAAGCCTTGCCAGGAGTAATCTCTGAGCACTGTCAGGTCTGGCTACAAAGCAAGGAAGTAGGAAATAAAAGGCAAATTTTATTAGATATTAGTGAATATATTTGTCATTATACATATACCCATGTATGTAAATATGCACATTATTTCCTGCAGCTCTGTTTCTGGTTTTTCTGATCAAACTTTGGTCAACTGTGACACTCTAAAGCTTGCCCTGATGGTCACCATTATGTTATCTAACTAAGTTTCCTATCTTATTGCAGCACAAAATGTTATGCAAAAGAAGTTTGTTGTCCAGAGTCTGGGAATATTGAAACATAAAGAGATATAGAGGTCAGAAACCAGGGACCGGATTGGTGACGCAGTGGTAGGGTGTTTGCTTTACTCGTGCAGACCTAGGATGAACCGCAGTTCGATCCACAACTTTCATATGGTCCCCAGAGCCAGGAGTGATTTCTGAGAACATAGCCAGGAGTAACCCCTTAATTTCACTGGGTGTGACCCAAAATCCAAAAAAAAAAAAAAGAAAGTCATAAACCAGTAGTGCAAGAAGAATCTATTCCAAGTGACACAAGATAAAAATATGGTCTTATATGTCTAAGTTTATGACTGGCAAGAAATGGAACTATTTTCTTCTTATAAGTCAATATTAAACAGTTAACCTAAAAGGTATCTTTGTTTAAAAAAAAAGCATTGCTAAATTGATTTTTCTTTTAAATATATATGTGAAGTTTTAGAAGCATTGTTCCTTTGCACATTACTCATTGAATTATATTTGTATGGATAGAAAATTTACTGTGAATTTTTGAAAATTATTCCATGTAGAAATATAGAGCAAATATAGCATCCATATGTCTCATTTCTTGGAAACTTGGTCAAAATGTAAAGAAAAATACTAAATACAATCTATAGTTTCATCATTTATAAACCAGTAAATTGAAGAATTTTCTAGGAACTAGTTCTATTAACACAGTAGCAAGAATACTGAATTTTTTTAGTTGTCCTTATTTTAAGGGTTTATTGATTTAATTATAACCTAGAAAATTATTTATTCGTGAAAAAGTGAAAGGCAGATTAGTGTGAATATAACTTTATATGCTTATAAAACGATGAGTAGTGTATTATGTGTTTTAAAATTTAAAATAAACACTATAATGTTTATATAATGGAAAGTTATATTAGAGTTGACAAGCAGAAAAGGGAATACAATTTTCAAATACATGTAATATTAAGTAGTCTAATAGCTTATTCAATATGAGATATATAATTTCTGTAAATTCTTTTTATATATTCACTTATAATTAAAAACAGCTGAAATATTAAAAACATGTATGTCTACATTCTGAAAATATCTTGAAGAATAATTTTGATTCAGAACTATAATACGATATATCTTAATAATTTCAACTTATTCTTAAATCATTGAGGTAAAATATTGGTGATAATTATTGAAAAATAGTTCAAAACAGGGGCATGTATTGTAACTAATTTAGATGAAATAGAGTGTTTGGGAACAAGTATTATATAAGTTGCCTTTAAATATAAAATAATACCATAAAATAATCATATTAAATATAAAAATTATTAAAAATATATAGGAGTACATATTTGGCTAAAACAGTGCTATTGAATTACTGCTTAAGTAATGTCTATTTCTATTCAAGATTTAATTTCAGGAGTTACTTCTTTTCATTCTTTACTCTTTACCTTTATCACCCAGTATGTCAAAATTTATAACAAAATATTCTTCCAGAAATAAACCGATCCATGCATTGTCTCATCTTCGTCTTTATTGCACTGTGACTGGTTTATTATAAGGATATCTTCTAAATGTTTGCCCCTGAGTTATGTAGGAAAGTAAGAAGTTGAAGGAAAGTACCTAAATTTAGATGCAGTTTATCTCTGTGACTTTTAAAATAAAAATTACATTTCATGTAATCAGTTCTAAGATTTTCTATAGCCTTTACCCTACTCTGCAACAGAATTTATTAGAAGGATATTTTACAGTTCTATGTTAATTTACAGAAAGAGGGTGGTCAATAAAAACAGAAAAGATGCCTGAGATTTTTCTGTTCAGGTCACCAAGTGTTGAGACAACTTTGTTTTTTGCAAATGAGACAGAAATGGTTTACATATCAGATTGTATCCCTTTGCATATTGTTTAAGAAATGGAAAGATATCACCATCCATTTTTAGCAGATGGAATTTCTTCTACTTTAATTGAGATATAAACAATGCTTATCTCCTTAAACATCTTTCTATATCACCTATTTTAATCTAGTTACATTTTCAGCCCTTTATTAGAATTTGTAAATTTAGGTTAAAATATAAAATTTTGGGGTTCTTTTGTTTGTTTTGTTTTGGTTTGGTTTTGGTTTTGGGGCCACACCCGGTGGTTATTCCTGGCTATGCGCTCAGAAATTGTTCCTGCCTTGGGGGACCCTATGGGTTGCCGAAAATTGAATCCAGGTCTGTACTGGGTCAGCAGTGTGCAAGGCAAATGCCCTACCACTGTGCTATTGCTCCTGCCCCTTTTTATTTGTTTTTGTTTTGTAGCCACGCCTGGTGGTGGTCAGGGGTTACTTCTGTCTCTACACTCAGAAATTGCTCCTGGCAGGCTTTGGGGACCGTATGGAATGGCAAAACCTACGCTGGCAGTGTGCATGCAAGGAAAATGCCCTACCCACTGTGTTATATTCCAGCCCCTAAAATGTTTATGTACATTTGAATAACTATTACATTTTCATTTTTGTGTCTCTGATAATTAGTTTTATTATTTTTAATCAGTTATGAAATCCTATCTTTTGGGGGAGGGTTAGGACTATACAGGGATTACTCCTGGCTATGCGCTTAGAAATTGCTCCTGGCTTGGGGGAATCATAGGAGAACCCTGGGTATGAAATCACGGTCCGTCCTAGGTTAGTGCATGCAAGGCGAACGCCCTACTGCTTGCAAGCACCACTGCTCCTGCTCTATGAAATTATATCTTAAAATCACTGTTATTTTCATTTCCAAACATATGCCTTGTGTTGTGACTTATTTGAGTTTATATTACTATTATTTGAAAATTCCAAATATAGTTACAGTTAAGATTAGATAAAGCAGCTTTTATCTTCTATTATTTTTCATTGAAATGTGTAGTCTTCATTTGACATTAATGAAATTGAAAAAATCACATTAATTGCTTGCTTGTGAAGTGCCAAACATGCTTTACTTGACCCTGCTATAAATATCATAAGAAATTTACATAAATTATGTATAATAACTAGCATTTTATGACACCTTTCATGAGGTTATATCATAATTATCACATGAACAATGAAGTATAATACTTCTTTATTTCAATTTGAATTTAAAATTTACTTCAGCAATATTATAGATTAATATAATAATAGTGTTTAATCAACATAACTGGAAAGGTAATGCTTGTTAATTGCAGTACAAATTTACATTTTATTAGTCTTTGAAATTATTGCTATGAGTCATTATAGATGTGATTTTATTAAACTAATGGCACTAATCAAATTCTGAACCATTCATGTATTTAATCTTTCTCTTATAAATTGA
>PVKC010041137.1:0-12202 GCA_004027635.1 Crocidura indochinensis | reverse complement strand
TTGCCAGGAAGAACACTTTTCAGTGTTCCTGTTCCATGCACTAGCACAGCAGCAAATCATTTGGAATTTGAAGACTGCAGTCTGATCTGTCAAGCTTCTCTCTGAAATCTACTAGCCAATCTTCAAAGACTACAAAAGGCGATGAAATAATTGACACTGAGCTTGCCTTTGCAGGCAGGCATGCAAGCAGCCCTGGGCCAGTAACTTCCCCTGAAATTCTGGTTTTCCGGACAACAGAGGCTAGTCTTTCTGATGGCCAGGACAAAACTGACACCCAGAGTTCCAAGAACCTTATATATGCTCCTACAGACCCCCTCTGATACTTACAGCTGGCCGGTTTCCAAAAGCAGCATAAAAGGGCTCTGTATTTGGGAAAAACAGGTTTTTGATGTCTGTCAAACACTGGACTTTAAACTTTTCTGGCTTCTTTTCAATCACTTCTCTGTTAAGACAAATAAAGAATGAATCAGCATGAGAGGAGAAGCTTCTTCAGCACTAAACTATTTTTAACTGTCAAAAGATGCTCTGGCACTTCCATGTCTCAGAAGAAGAATGTGAGTCAATTGAGCCAGCCCAGAGGAGCTCCAGAAAAGCAACCCTGGTTTTCCAATCTATTCTCAAGGAAGGCAACTCAGGAGAGGGATTTCACCCAAACTGCCCCCAGTCTCCCAGGAATCAAAGAGTTCTAGGGAACAGAGAGAGAACATCTTCAATCTGGTTCTTGGAGATTAGCAAGTAACAACTCAAAAATAAAACCTAGAAGAAGGAAAGTATGAATCAGGTACAGGACACTCTCTTGATAAATTCCTAAGTGAATCAAAGGGACCATGGCAAAACATGATACTTTTATTCCAGGAATGCAACTTCATACCTAAAAACCAAGTAATGTTTGCTCTTCCAGCCCTTGTTCATCCTTGAACACAAATCTCATTTGCTTGTCTCTATTGTCTCTCTTTGCTTTATCCACTCCAGATAAGCCCATATTCTCTCTTGAACAAGTTGTTTCCTCTCTTTCTCTTCTTTCATGTCTAAGTATTATAAACTATCTTGTTTAACTAAACAAAAAATTAAAAAACAAGTATGGGAGCTGGAGCAGTGACACAGCAGTAGGGCATTTACCTTGCATGCAGCTGACCTAGGACGGACCAAGGTTTGATCCCCTGGCATCTCATAAGATCCCCCATGCCAGGAGCTATATCTGAGCACAGGAGTAACCTCTGAGTATCACTGAGTGTGGCCCAAAAACAAACAATCAAAAAAAATAAAAAACCAAGTATGACAATATAACATGTTAATAATCTCCATAATAATTGCCATGGCATCGATACCATTACTTGATACCATTAATTGATCTAATTAAGATCAATTAGGCCGGGGCCCGGGAGATAGCATGGAGGTAAGGCATTTGCCTTTCATGCAAAAGGTCATCGGTTCGAATCCCGGTGCCCCATATGGTCCCCCGTGCCTGCCAGGAGCAATTTCTGAGCATGGAGCCAGGAGTAACCCCTGAGCACTGCCGGGTGTGACCCAAAAACCAAAAAAATAAAAAAATAAAAAAAATTTAAAAAAAAAAAGATCAATTAGGCCGGAAATTCCCACGACAAACACCCTGTTAATGATGAAGTAATCATACCCCATCACTATTTCAACTCAATACTGCTTTTCACTCTTCCTAATGCAGTGAAGGAAGGAAAACATATAAAATCTACAAGGATTAGAAAAGAAGGGGAAATAAATCTGTCATTATTCACAAAACAAAACTCTCCACACATTGTTCTAAGAGGATCTGCAAATGATGTGTCAGAATAAGTAACCGGTGCTAATATTGCCACTTATAAAACCAAGGGTACAAAGGAAAGCCCATGCATGAAAATCAGCAATTTTCATGCATGAGAAACAAACAGGTTTGAAATATAATTCTGTCAAGATAACTCCAAAAATTAAATGTCTGGGGATATACTCAACAGAAGACATGCTAGACAAAGTCTTATGGATAACACTATACTTTATTAGAATACATTTGGATAAAATCAAAAGAAATAACTACACCAAATAATTAAAATGAAAGATTCAATACTAGAAATAAGTCTTCTTCCCTAAATTAATCTATAAATTCACTGCTGTAATCTCAAACACAAGTTCGGTATTTTTTTTTTTTTTGATGAATCTGACCTTAATTACTACACAGATGAACAAAATCCAGAATTAGAAACACACATTTCTGGACACGTGACATGTGATCATGATGACATTCAAAGTAGGAGGAAAAAGGCAGTCTTTTCAGTGAGTGAGAAGCACTTTGACAGCTGAATTCCCAGGACGGAAAAGGCAAAGTGGACCCCTACTGTACTGTACCAGCTAAAATCAATTCCTAATGGATTAGTGACCTCAGTGTAAAAAGAACACTTTTAGAAAAAGAATATAGGCATCTATGCCCACAACCAAGCAAGCCTGTTTTGAGTATTCAAAAAGCATAAAGTAGAGAGGGAACATGTTCAACTGGCTGAAAATAAGAATGCATGCTCCTCAAAAACCATACCCCAGGAAATGTCATTTGCAACACTCACAAAAAAACTTCCATACATCTATAGTGAATGCATGATACATTCGCACAAATAAGAAAGGAAATGGGAAAAACACTTCACAGGTTCACAGGGCATTTAAGAGTTCAAAACCCTGGTAAAGAAATATGTCGTAGCCAGCAGACTAGCAAAAACCATCAATAAAAATGAAAAAACACAGAAATGGTTAAATTCTCCTAATAGTACATAACTGTGTTAAACTGCTTTGGAAAATAGCCTAGAAGGATCTAGAGTAAAGGAAAAATCTACTAATTCTATGGCTCAGCAATTGCACTCCTAATTCCACACAGTAAGTCAACAAATTGTTGACAGGTGCTTTGGGGAAAAAAGCAGGTTAAATGAAGCAACAGTTAATAAAGCCTATCCTCAAATAAAGTGTGACTTTTGGGTTTTGGAGGGGGAGATTATTTTAGAGGGAATATAGGGCCACACTTCATGTTGCTCATTGGCTATTGCAGCCATGTAATTCAGGAAACCATGCAGTGCTGGGAGGTCAAACCTAGGCTTTCTGCATGGAAGGCATAAACTTCAGCTCCTGAGGTATCAGTCCAGTCTTCAAAATTACTTTATTCATGTATTTTATTATTTATTTATATGTTTTAGGACTGAAAAATTTTACTCGAGGACCTGCTTGCTATACCTGGAGCAATTGCAGAGCCAACATCACTTGTAATGGCAGAAAAACTTAAAAATAAAAAAAAGACTCAAGAATTCACCAACAGTAGTAAGCTTTGGACATTGAGGGAGGGGTGTGACCCAAACAACTGAAACAAAACAAAACAAAAGATTCCTCTAGGGCAGGGCCACAAAATGTTGTACGGAAGGCCATTTGCGGACTGCGGGCCGCAAATTTGAGACCCCTGCTCAAGAACATCTGAATCAATTATGTAAAATTCATAATGTGCAGAGTCAAAAAAAGTTAGCTAAAATTCAAATACATGTGATAAAGTCAATTGAGAAGACAAGGTTTTGTCAACACAAAATTCATGGGCAGGTGGTACCTATAACTCCTATAGTGGGGTATAATATATACTCCACTGTATGTATATATATATATATATATATATATATATACTTTATATATATATATAACATAAAGGTGGAGAATAATGTGGTGAAGGGGAAAATATGGTGATTATTATATCATACTGGGCTTTTTGACTGTTTTCTACAGTCTTTTATAGCATGCATATAATTTTTTGACTGTTTTCTACAGTCTTTTATAACTTATATGTTCTTGTGTACTTACACAAAATGAGAAGATGAAGACAAAGCATCAATTTGAGAATCTCAAGACTCAGGTACTGACCCAAGCTTAACACTGATTTTTGTGGTAGATTCCAGGGCCCTCCTTCAAAAGGTAAAAGGGCCTTAGATGTTACATCTAAAGACTAAGAGAGGCCCAGATAAGAGAATGATTCTAATTTTTCTGCTTCAGTTCTCTGGAAAGAAACCATCCAAATTCAACTTCCTGCTTCAGCCTCAATATCACTACTTCCCATATACACAATAGTGTAATCATGGTGAGGGAAGAATGTGTATAGAAGATGGGAAGGGGACGCCTACACGCAGGTGTAGCATACATATGAGCATGCAGTAAGATGCTACCTCAGTGGCCCTGAGACAGCTTCCCTCTTGCTGGAAAGTGCAGAGGTTCTCATCAAGAAGCAAGGACAGAGACCCCCAGCAGAGTGAAAGCTGCAGACAGCTGATAACCCTAAGTTCAACAGTGAGCAGCACACACACTGATGGCAGGCATAGCCTACTTCCTGAGTGATCTGACTTATGCATAGTCACTGGTCATACGCAAAACACCTACAGGCAAATTTATCTACAAACAACTGTCCTTTATCCAACTCTTTCTGTGGCTCGTAACAGCAAAAGGAAAACAGTGATTTGTGGACTAATTTTTTCTTTGCTAAAATATAGAGATCTGCAGTTCTTGTCACCTAATAAATCTTAAAGTTCAATGGGGCGCATTCAAAAGACAAATCCATCCAGTCCTGCCTGCTCAGCTCCCTCACTAGAAACTAGAGACACACTTAGGGGGAAGGGGCATAGGGCTGATAGCATTTATGAAATAGTCGTAATCACTGTAACCACAATTGCTGTAAACAGGGCAGGGCTAGGTCATGGAAAAGAATCGCCTTGTGAAAAGCCAATTTCTACCTTAATAGAAACTCTGGAACCAAAAGATCGGGTGTGTGATACAGAGTCTCTCAACTTCTTTTCTTTCAATCATTGTTGCCGAGAATTATAGCATTTTATCTGTGAAGAGCCTCTAGAGAGCATCTAAATCTAACCCTTTCACTTGGCCTTTGAGAAAGCACTCAAAAGAGTAGCAATGGAGTTGAGAGGGATACCTGCTGGCCACACATACTGATTTTACTAGGGAGCTTGGTGCTCCCTAGTGACCACTTCAAGAAGCCTCTCTGCCACCTCATTCTGGCAGCTTATTTCTGTAGCTTGAGCTACACATGAGCCAACTGCCATTTTCCCCCCATCATTTCCATTTAAACCCAGGCAACTATAATTAGAATTGTAGCAAATTAAAATGCTTGCTAAAGAAGTTCATTTGGGGCCCTGGCCAGAGACTGAGTTTCAGCTCTAGGCAGCAGGATGAGTGTCTAACAGAAAGGCTTAAGGAGCAATAGCACAGTGGTAGGACACTTGTCTTGCCTATGATCAACCCAGGTTCAATAGGAGCATTCCATGTAGTCCCTCAAGCCCCACCAGGAATAATCCCTGAGTGCAGAGACAAGAGTAAACCCTGAGCACCACGAGGTATGGTCCCAAAAAACAAGAGGGAGGGAGGGAAAGGAAGAGAGAGAGAGGTGGTGGAGAAGTGTTCAGGGTAGAAAACAGCATCAGAAAGGACCAGACTGGGGGCCATGAAGCACCTCCATTTCTCAAGAGGAAATGCAGACAACTGAAAGGTCAAGTGTCTGTTCATTTAATAATTCCTCAGAAGGAAAAATGTAATGTATGTCATGGTACTTTCAAAAGGAAGGTTTTAAGAGACCTCAAAAATGACTCAGGGACTGGATAATACAACGCATAAGATGCTTGCCTTGCATGTGGCCAACCCAGGTTTGATCTTTAGCACCCCACATGGTTCTCCCCTCCAAACCCCTCCAAGAGTAATTTTTGAGTATAGTAACCCCTTGAGCATTACCATGTATGGTCTCAAAACCAAACAACAAAGAAATGACTTTGAGAAGCAGGATATGTCAAAGCCTCAGTGCTTATTATATGCCGAAGAGGAACTTGTGTCACCTAACTTTGTGTCCACATATTTCCTTCAAACATATTTCCTAGGTTTCATTTGCAACTTAAAATGTCCTCTATTCCTAGGTTCCCAATGAAATCACCAATTTATCCACCACCTTCCCTCACCCTAAAACATTGCATATGCAAATGTTCTTTAACTATAGAAATAATCATGACTCCCATAAAACAAAGCCAGCTGGTGCAGATGTTGGGGGGATGGAACTTCTATATATTTCTGGTGCCCACTATGGATGCTGGCAGGTGAGAAGAAATCCAGGGACTCTTTCTGTGTGACAGGCCTCCATAGGCATGCAGTACCAAGCCCCTATACATGCATACAACTCCCCTCTTCTAGTCCCCACACACATAGAGCACCAAACTCCCTACATATGCTTAGCATCATACCTGTGCAAGGCAGAGAAGAGGCTGCTTGGGCTCAGCAGCAGGGGCCCCTGGGGCAGCACCGTGCCCCTCTCATTGACCCAGTGTAGGTAGCCCCTCGTCATATCTGCCATCCCGATAGCACGTGCCGAACAGTAGAGAAACTTATACCCATTTCTGAAAGGGAAAACAAGACGTTTACTCAGTATCATTAGAAAATGAGTCTTCATTCACTTCACAAATCCTGAACTGGTAGGTAAGGAAGAGCATTATTACACATTCACTCCCAAGTAAAAAAAAAAAAAAAATGTCCTTTTAAAAAAAATTCTCATTTTCTGATAGAATGGGTGTTGGAACATTGTATGCTAAAACTCAATCATGAACAACTTTATCACTGTGGAAAAAAACAAAAGAAAGAAAATCTCATTTCAACTGTAGAACAAGTAAAATTGCAGTGCCCCATCACCTTCTAAGTCCCTGAACTTTGCTTTGCTCATCTTCATGGGAACAATACTGGTAAACAGACTGTTTCCCACCTTTTTGCTCCTAGGGATAATGAAGTTCAATACATTCAACTTCCCACCTACCTGTACCCACCTGTTCATACTCAAGGTCCCCCTTCACCTGGGAAGGGTCGCCCAACTTTGTGTTCTGGGGCCCAATGCCACCTTACAATACATAAGAACTAGCAAAGTGACCCTCTCCATGAATAATTCCTGCCAGTGCACAATTTTAGAACTATCTTGGGTTCTGTTTTTTGTTTGTTTGGGGAACCACATACAGCAATTTCCAGATTTATTCCTGGTTTTGTGTTTAAAGATCACTACTGATGGCTTTGGGAGACCATATTGGGTGTCAGGATCAAGCCCAAGTTGGCTATGTGTGAGGCAAATGCTGTACTATCTGTGAAGCTTTCTGATGTACTATCACTCCACTCCCAGGCCCTTAGATATTAAATTTCCAGATCAAATGCTTTCTCTGTTCCCCTTTATAGCAAAATCCTTCCCAAGAGCTTTGTGTCTGCACTAACCCTATTTCAATCCTACATTGCCCCTCAACCTACTCCAAGGAGACTGTAGTCCCCTTTCATCATTTACCTATGATGTCACCTTTGCATATCCAGTCAGCACCTCCTATAGTCTCATATGGGAGTCACACTCAGAGTATCACCCCTTTCTCTGGCTCTCCTCCAGCAGCCCTTCCCTCTCAGAAAGGTTCTGGGGTCAGTTACTTCTCACAGCCCAGCATCACTCCCAGGAGACACCTCACCCGCCCCCACATTGGAATGCACATCTATGCTTATGAGGGGCAAGGCGTTTGTCAGAGCATTATATAACAATATATACTTGTACCTACTAACTGGGAGAAAATATTTAACCAGCACCCATCTGACAAAGGGTTAATTTCCAAGGTAAAGGACTGGCAAGCTTTAACAAGAAATAAACAGTCAGTCCGTCAAAAAATGGGGAGACAAGATGAAGAGAAAACTTCCTCAAGAAGACATCCTCGAAGTGGTCAGCAGGTATGTGAAAAAAAAAAATGCTCTGCACCAATGCTATCAGGTAAATACAAATGGAAACATCAATGAGATATCACCTTGTACCAGTGAGACAAGCTCACATGACTAAGAATGAAAAACTAAACAGTGTTGGTGTGGATGTGGGTAAAGGAATGGCATCCACTGCTGGGGGAATGTCTACTCTCCCACCTCTGTGGGGGGGAAATGAGCAAGAAATACAACTTCTAGTCACCCAACCCAAGATCCCCAAAACTGTATTCAGAAAAGATTTGTACACCAATTTCACTATTCAGGTACCAAATCTGAAAACTCTGCTCCTGAAAGGAGGCCCTGCTTATTTTCACCGGCCCATGGAAACTAGAGCAGGTCCTTTTTCCTCTACTCCTTGTGACATCAGTCTCCCTCTGCCATCTCTCCCTGCTCTGTTCTAGGAACCTCTGCTCTGTGCCCCCCAACCCCCCAGAGTACAGCATGTAGCACACTGCCCAGGCCCATATAGCACCATTGTGTACAAGTACCAATTTCTTCCTACATCTCTTCTTGGGCTGCAGGACACTGAGGGGCATCAGTGACCTGAGGCACTTCAAATCTCACTCCCTCCTTTCAGTATCTTTGACTCGAGGTGGGAGCCCTTCAAAGCAGTACTCAGAGGCTCCTGAGTACTGAACAAAGCCATCAGAAGGCTGAGTGCTGCAACCCAGCACTGGGACACTGCTTGGGCCCTGGGTGTTGAGACCACCTGGGTTATATGCAGCCAGGCTCAGAGAAGCCAGGTCATGTCAGGCTTCAAACTCAAGTCTCCTGCACATGCAAAGCCCTGAACCCTACAATATATTCACAAGCCTGTCATTTCCTCCTCTCATAATTGGGAAAACCCCAGATGGTTGTAGGGATGAAGGGTCTGTGGGGAATGGATAGCTGTCATGTAGGGAGGAAGTTCATTGTTCCAGAAATGCTGAGTGAGCATGGACACAGCTATCCCCAGAGCTGGAAATAGCCTCTATCAGTTTACCACAGTTCTTTTTTGATCAATATATTTTATGGAAGCTTTTTCAAATCAATAACCAAGCAAATTTTATGACCTCTCTGGGAACAAGGTAGCAATGCACCTCAGAGGGAAATAGGTCAACTAACTTGTATTCATAGAAGTCATTACATCTGGAAAGAAAACAAATAGAAGTGCCCTCAATTTCTATTGTTTCCAGGCAACTAAGTCTGGGCTCTGGATTTTTCATGGGATAAATAGAATATGAGATTTAGGCAGAGCCCAATTCCAGGAGTGCCCAGTCAGAAATAGTTCGTCCAAATTAAAAAGGTACCCACCAACCTCATCTTGAGGTTACAGCATACCAGACACAACTCTAGAAAGTATGGGGGGGAAAAAAAGAAGAAAGTATGGAAGAAGGACTTGGGCAAAAGACTGGGGCTCAGGAGATACATGAGTCACAATACCAATCTCCCAGAGGGCTCTTCATCTCACTAGGAGGAAACCAGAGGTAGAGGGTGGAGGCCATGACACTGCCAGGAAGGGGTTCGAAGAAGGGGTTCACCAACTGTGAATAGCCTCATGCCACATCCAGTTCCAGGCAGATCTCTGAGTATCAGAAGTCTAATTGGGGGTCACTGATACCTGCCTGGAGAAGCTATGTGAGGACTGGAGCAACGGGGCCAGGCATCAAAGGCAAAAAATCAGAGGTGAAGGCATTCCAGACCTAGGCCACCAGAGGGAATCTGGGAGGGAAGGCATGAATGGGGAACACAGAAGCATTAGAGCAAAAAGGCTGGAAGAAGCTGGAAATGAGGAGCTAGCAGAAGAAGGGAGAGACACACATATTGGGAAGGTTGCATGCAGTCCCAAGAATGCTCAGTAGTAAACCCTGAAGTCAAAAGCCATGCTGGTTCCAGGAGGCCCAGATATCACTGGTCTAATTGGCTGGGGGCCAAAGGACACACACATCCAACTCAAGGAACACCCAAATGTCAAGCTCCTTCCCCTCAACACAAATGAGAATTCCAGAAGTGGGTCAGAGTGATACTATAGCTAGGAAGTCGTTTGCCTTGCACACAGCCAATCCAGGTTTGATCCCCAGCATCACATCCCCTGAGCCTCCTAGGAGTGAGCTCTGAGCATCTTTGAGAGTGGCCCAGTAAAGATAAAAAAAGATAAAGAAAAAAAAAATTACCAGATTCTCATCTTGGGTTCACACCAACAGAATTCCTTCACTTCTCCACTTCAGGGCTTCCCAAACTTACCTGGCCTAAGTACCTCATTCTCAGAGGGAAAAGCATTCAGCACAACCCACATCTACCTTCTTTAACTAAATAAACAAGTAGTACATCCCTCAACTCACCTACTGCACTTGGGTAAGACTGATTAATCTAAGGACAATGATAAGCCATAGTAAGTGAGATACACTGCTTTCTGTTTTAAAAGATCTTTTCTGGGAAAATCCAAGGACATACAGAAATTGAGGTTTAAAAAAGCACACACATATATAATCATTGCTGCTATGCCTTTTTTAATTCTGATGTTAATGCAAGGGCAAGAATAGATCTGTGTTTCAAAAGCCAAGAAACAAATCCAGGCTGTGAACAGCTAAGTCTCCTGATTCATGAGGATCTCTTTCAGCCAAAACTATACTGAATGTTCAGAGGCAAGCAAGCTGAGGGCTCTCGGGAGTATATTCTTCTCCTGAATGAGATGCAGCCTTGGCGAGGTTGAGCAGCAGAAGGTCTGCACTCCCACACCTCATAAGAGCAGTTAGCCCTGAGTCCGTGCAGTGGGCAATTTGGCAGTGTGGAGCAAATGTTCAAAGTAGGTCCTCTCACTCCACCAATGATTCTCCCAGACTCCCCATGACAGCCGTCCTTGCCTACATGAGCCTTCAAAATAAGTATCACCTGCAAATACTCAGGATACCCCTGCTGGAAATGCTGGACACAACGGAAACCACAGATCAGGGTTTCTGTGCAGCCTTCAGAGAGAATGAGGGCAGCCTTACATATAGTGAGAGGGAAGGATAGATTACTACGTAACCACATGTTGGGCTGGGGATGGGGGAGACTGAGTTGAGTCTATTAAAAATAGCAAGACATGGGGCTGGAGCAATTGTACAGTGAATATGGTGCTTCCCTTGCAACAGCTGACCAGGGTTCGATCCTCAGAATCCCATATGGTACCCTGAGCCCACCAGGAGTGATTCCTAAGTGGGAAGCCAAAAGTTACCCCTGAGCATCGTTGGGTGTTGCCCAATCCCCAAAACAAAACAAAGCAATAAAACCCAGCAAGCCAAAGTGTTCACACTGCTTCTTCCACTTGTTGTGCAGGGATGAACCATGTGGGAGAATCGAAGAAATGAGAGACCGTGTATTTGAAGATCTTTCCAGTCTCTGTCTCTCTGTATATTTAAAAGAATCAGGCCAGGGAGATAGTTCATGTGAGAAAGCAAGTGCATGTGGAAAGCCCCCATCCCACCTAAGTACTTCCGGTAGAGCCCTGGTGATCCTGAGCATCACCATGCCCAAGCAGTATGCTCCCATTAAAACCCTATGGTGCGATCCCTATTTAAAAAATGAAAAGCAAAATGGGTCCAGAAAGAATGTACTGTGTGTAGGGCATTTGCCTTACACATGCCCAACTAGGAGTGATCACTGAGTACAGGAGCCAGTAGCCTGAGCACTGCCAAAATAGCCCCTGAGCATTGCTAGAAGTAACCCGTCTACTCACCTCACCCCCAATAAAACTTATTAGTCTAGAAAAATTAAGTCTAACCAATGAGTTATATGTATGGAAAATCAGTCAAAAGTTCTCATCCTAACTGATTAAACTAGATGGTTTTGTCCCAGACAACTCCATTCCAAATGGCTCAAGGTCCAGGAGGGCACTGTCCCCTCCAGCATCATCTCAGTCCCTGTCAGGAGACCAGCACACCAGATATTCATACATGCAGAAGATTCCCTATAGAGGAAGCATGGAGTGGCCTGGAGGCTGGAAGTGGTTGGGACTCCCACTCCACACTTTGTCTCTGCACCTGCATGTGTGAGCTTTGCAGCCCAGAGCTGAGCTTCCATCCTGCCGTTCCCGGGCAGAAGGTCACTCTTTCCCTGGCATCTGTCCTGAGGTGGGTTATGGTGGAGAGAAGGAAGCTTCACTACTATAGAGTAAGACTGAGTCACAGAAGGGAGCTATCCAAAAATGAAAGGGAGGGACATCCAAACCCAAGGGCCAGGCCCACAAGGGTATGGCTGCCCATTAGCAGCCCTGGGAAATGGGACAAAGCATTTTAATGCTGAGTTTACTTTGCTCACCTAAAAGCAGAAATGGGAACTAATACATCCTTCTCAGAGTAAAATTTTAAAGCATCATGCATACCTGACAAGACAGTTGTTTAAGACCCACCTTCCTAGGGGCTGTGGATGAGGCTCCAAGTGGCAGAGCACATGCCTGGCA
>PVKC010041136.1:0-12223 GCA_004027635.1 Crocidura indochinensis | reverse complement strand
AAAACAGTTTCATCTTGAAAGCAGGTCCACAGATTTGAAAGTACAATGAAGGTGGGCTGAGGAAAAGATGGAAAGCTTTAAAAATATCACTGTTTAATAAAAATTATAATCAGTATACTTAAAATTAAAAAATTCATTTGTAGGGGCCCAGGAGATAGCATGGAGGTAAGGTGTTTGCCTTTCATACAAAAGGTCATCGATTTGAATCCCGGTGCCCCATATGGTCCCCCGTGCCTGCCAGGAGCAATTTCTGAGCATGGAGCCAGAAGTAACCCCTGAGCACTGCCGGGTGTGACCCAAACCCCCCAAAAAAATTCATTTGTAATCAAATAACTATTTCCTTAAGACAGTTACAGCTTTCTGAAGGAGATAAAAAGTCTAAATAAAAATTGTCCTCAATAATTATGAGCAAACATACTTGTATTCTAATTCAAATAATTTTATTTTTATCGCCATAGCTTGTGTACTCAAAATAAAAAACCAAATACATATAATCACCTAAAATATTTATGAATGCTTCCTTCAAAAGGTAAAAAGATAATATTTTACTACTAAGAGTATTGACCTGCCTATACTTCTTACAATTATAATATTCTTAAATAAAATTATTGTTTCTTACTCTGAAAACCAAACAAAAAGTCAAAGGGAGGGCCAGAGAGATAGCATGGAGGCAAGGAATTTGCTTTGCTTGCAGAAAGACTGTGATTCGAATACCTGCATCCCATATGGTCCTCTGAGCCTGCCAGGAGCAAAAGTCAAAGGGAAATATCTTTTCTCTCTCTCTCTGTCTCTCTCTCTGTCTGTCTCTGTGTGTGTCTCTCTGTCTCTCTCTCTGTCTCTCTTTCTCATGTTTGTGTGTGTGTTTTGCACACCCAGGAGTGCTCAGGAGTTATTTCTGCTTCTACACTCAGGAATCACTCCTGGAGGGCTTGGGGCACTATACGGGACGCCAGGGATGGAATCTGAGTTGTCTGTATAGAAGGCAAATGCCCTACCCACTGTACAGCTCCTTAATCTTTTTTTTTTTTTTTTGGTTCTTGGGCCACACCCGGTGACACTCAGGGGTTACTCCTGGCTATGAACTCAGAGGTTGCTCCTGGCTTGGGGGACCATATGGGAAACCATGGAATCGAACCGCGGTCTGTCCTAGGCAAGCGCAGGCAAGGCAGGCACCTTACCTCCAGTGCCACCACCCTGCCCCTAATCATTTATTTTTAAAGTTAAATGTTATTTATAAGTAGATGTATCTGGCTTAACCACAATCAAAATATTCTGGAAAGCCTAGAAATAAACCTTATGGCTTGCCTTTTAAGCTAGCAATTACTGACTTTTTTTTTCTTTTTTTTTTTTCTTTTTTTTTTTTGTTTTTTGGGTCACACCCGGCAGTGCTCAGGGGTTACTCCTGGCTCTATGCTCAGAAATTGCTCCTGGTAGGCACGGGGGACCATATGGGGCACCAGGATTCAAACCGATGACCTTTTGCATGAAAGGCAAAACGCCTTACCTCCATGCTATCTCCTGGGCCCCCAATTACTGACTTTTTAATCTCATAAAGAGATAAAATATTTTATTCATATTAAAAGTCACTTTATATAGAGAATATTCAAACTGAAAACAATTTGATTCTAGTTATTATGGAAATAATATAAGTCTTGATTTCATGGTTTGCAAAATCAAATATTAGGAACGATGGCAAAAAATGATCACATTCTCAAATGATCAAGAAAATAGTGTGTGTGAATCTTTTGTTTCCTTGGACTTCCAAATTTGTCCATAAAATAGGCAGATGATAAATTAGTATAGGTCCAGGCCTGGTAGACAAAATGATTATTTTCTCCTTTTAGATAGGTCTCATTGCCTACTTTCTAAAGACATTTTCTAAACAACTATCAGGAACACACTTTCAACACTGTACCAGACTATTTTTGTTGTTGCAACCAACATTGGTACTATGATCCTTGTTTCAAATACTATGAAGTAAATTTGTTTAGACCTGCATGAAGGCAGGTTATGGTGGTGAGTGGGACATTGGAGACACTGGTAAGGAAGGGTCACATTGGTGGAGGGATTGATGTTTGAATATTTAATGCCTGGAACATTTATATTATTAATAGCATGGTAAATCACTGTATTAAAATAAAAAATAGAGGTTCTGGAGAGAGGTAGGGCATTTACTTTGCACACAGCCGACCCAGGACAGATGGTGGTTCACATTCTGGCATCCTATATGGTCCTCCATGCCTGCCAGGATCGATTTCTGAGGGCAGAGCCAGGAGTAACTCCTGAGCACCACCTGGTGTGACCCAAAAATCAAATAAATAAATAAGCAAATAATAAGAAATAGAAAAATATACATGGTATTTGTGTTTCTTTTAGTAATTAACTGTGAATTGAATTCTCTTATACAACTCCATAAAGAAGAACATCAGTTTGTATAAAAGTACTTTTTTTTTTGGTTTTTGGGTCACACCCAGTGATACTCAGGGGTTACTCCTGCTATACATTCAGAAATTGTTTTTGGCTTGGGGGACCATCTGGGATGCTGGGGATCAAACCCAGGTCCACCCTGGGTCAGCCTTGTGCAAGGCAAATGCCCTACCACTCCACTATGGCTCCAGACCCCAAACTACTATATTTTTAGAATGTTAACATAATAATGAGCTCTGATCAAAATTGACAGAACTCAAAAATATATTGAACAAAGTCATAGTAAAAAAACATTACAATAATAATACTTACAAAGACTTGTGAAGTTGGAACAGCTGTCTTTGAGGTAACTGTAAATTTTAAATGTTCTAGTTGGGCTCCAAGTTGCTTTTCCATAATATTCAATTCTTCACCGCAAGCAATTATATCTGACTATGTAGGTAACATATTTGCATTAACATTTTTTAAAGTTCACTATAGAAAGCACTAATTGTTGCCCACATCCCCTGAAAATAAAATCCGTGAAATATGGGGCTCTGTTCCAATGTCTCTCTCCTCCAAGACAAAAATGGAGTTTGAGCTCCATAAATAGTTATTGGATGAATGAAAATCATTCATTTAGAATGAGGGCTTGGGCCTTTCCTGGAAATACTCAAGAATTACTCCTGGTTGGGCTGGTGCACTGTTAGGAGTAGGAGTGATCCCAAGAACAGAGCTGGAAATTGTTCCTGAGCACTACTGAATATAGATGCACTGTGTTCTTCACTTCCCCCAATACATCAAGGGTTTCTAGTTTTTATAATATATATATAAGTATTTTTGATAGCCAGTAAAATGTACCATTCACTTTCCCATTCCACAACTATTTTGGTAGCAATAAGTCACATTCAAGGATATAGGAATTTAAGTTTATATAGGACATAATATTTTAAGCTGCATTGAAAGAAAAACAATGTATTTTTGTCTCCTCTCTTCTTGATATATTTTATGTGTGTGTATTGACCTCCAATGCTTTGTTTAAAGGATGTATCCAGTGATATTCCAGGACCATGTCATACTGGATATCCAACCCTGGTTGGCCAGATGCTAGGCATATGCACTAACCGCTGTAAAACTCCAAATCCCTATAATTTTCTGAGATAGCAAACAACATCGAAAATAAGGCCTCTAAAAGTTTATGATATTTTTCTTTGGGCCACACCCAATCTGCTAGTGGCTCATAGGACCGTATGGAGTGCCACAGATGAAATCAAGATTGGATATGAAACACAAGCAATCTATCTACTGCACTATATCTCTCCAGCCCCAATCAAAATGATGAATTTTAAATAATCACATCTACCCTTTTTTTTTGGAGGGAGAACCATACCTTGTGATCTAAAAGGCAAATATATTGCCAAGGTTATACAAGTAATAAGAAATGGGACCAGTAGTGCAAGTGGTAGGGTGTTTGCCTTGCACACACTAATCTAGAACAGACTATGGTTTGATCCCTGGGCATCCCATAGGTCCCCCAAGCCAGGAGCGATTTCTTAGCACATAGCCAGGAGTAACCCTGAGCATCACTGGGGTGGCCCTAAACCCCCCCCCCAAAAATTAAGTCATGGTTCAACTTTAGCTTGAGTTCAGAGTCCATCTTTATCTATTTCTTACTGTACTACCTATGACCCTGGAATAGGCTTGTTGGCAATACAAAGTAAAATAGTGAATTACTTGAAAAGCAAAATATGTTCAGGTATCTATAACCTAATTAGATTATATGTTACATATATATTTAACTTATAAGATAATTTTTACACTTTTTAGAGGTAGAAGAACTGTTGGAAACAGAGCAGCAGTTGTAGCAGCTGCCACAGCAGCCTAAGAGGGGAGCCAAGAGATAAGGAAAATAGCTCATCTCCTCTAGCTCCCAAACCCCCAAGCAGGCAACATGCCTTACTCCAAGAAAGGAAACACTATCCATCACCAGATGGAAAATCAAGATCCTAGTGAAATTGCTGGAGAAAGTGGCAATGACCATTGAGTGGTGTCCCAATAGTATTCTAACTTTGTCTTGGCAGACTGAAGCTCTGACTCTTGTAGATCTTTAGAAATAATGCTAGTCACCAAGAGACAAGCACTGATGAAGCCTCACTCTGACTTCTAGTCAAAGAGCCCCACCAAAATATATTAAAAAAGAAAAGAGACGACCACACTGCAAAGGTCACAATGGGAAGGCAACACAGAATCTTACCACACATAGTGAATGAAGATGGTAGTCCTGAGACCCAACAATTAGTCACCTACTTAACCTCTCTGAAAAGGATGTTAGAGAAAAATGTGGAAGATGTTCAAAGAACTCAAAGAAACCATCTATCAGACAGCCAATAAAATTCAAGAGGCTTTGAGAGTACAAATGAGTAAACTTCAGACGACAGAAATGAAAAATTTAGTAGGCAAAGAAAGAAAAATCACTGGAAAGCCTCATCAGTAGGATAACGGCTTCTGAGGAAAGGATTAGTGAGCTAGAAGATGAGCTGCACAGCAACTCAATACAAAGGAAGCTGAAAACGAACCTTAAAATAAACAAACCAAAAGATGCTTTTTAAAAATCCTCTAAATAAGCAGATAGATGACAAGAAAGCTTTGAGATAAATTCAACAGGAACAATATAAGAATCACTGAGATTCCAGAGAGGAAAAAAGAAAACCCCAATGAAAAAGCAACAGTCAAAGACATTATTTAGAAGCTTCCAGACCTAAAGAGTGCATGCACACAAATCCTGGGCACCTGATTAGTGCCAACTGAATGAGACCCAAAGGAAAGCACCTCAAGGCATATTCTAGTCACAAGGATAAAAACCACAGATATAGAATACTGAAAGCAGCAAGATCAAAAGGGAAATTATATATGAAGAGGCAGCCTTAAGAGTCACAGAAGATTTATCACAAGCTACCAGCCAGGCTTGAAGACAATGGTGGATTCAGAAGAAATTTAAAAGAAAAACTCCATGAAATGAATGCCTTACCACAAATACTTCACCCAGCCAAACTTTCTTTCAGGTTCAAAGGAAAGATACACTTCTTCATGGATAAATAAGATCTCAATTAACTTAATAGATTGGTGTTCAAAGAAATGACTTTGGATACTGCCTCCCACTGGAATCCTTTAAAACCGTTATTAAATGGACTTTGTTGCCCGACAACGTTTTCCCCAGCAGTTGTGAGTGTGTGTTCTTGCCAACTGTGTCTCTTAACTCCAGTTTGCCTCCCACCCCAGATAGGGGTGATGGGACAGCAGCCCCCCAAGGGAAAGCTCCCCTCTGCTGCCTTTTGTGAGCCATTAGAAATCACCCCCCACACACACACCTGTGCAAGAAAACGGGACCTAGACATTTTGTCTATGTGAGTCACTCACTGCACTTGCTGGGGGAACAAGGGAACCAAGACGCTAGCAAGGAGGGAGTTGAACCCTGCTGTGCCAGACCAACAAGCTGCCGCTTCGACATGTCTGAGCCCTGGATGTACATGATGAAAATAACAATTGAGTGTCAATTACCTACAAAACAGTTTGTTAAACACTTGTTCTGAATCCTAATCATGCAGTATAACTTTGCAGTTCACTAGCACCACTTACAGTACACTGGAAGTTTTTTGTTTGTTTCTACTGCTGCTGGCTTTTTGGTTTCCAAGCTTCTCCTTTTTATTTTATTTTATTTTTTTTTGGGGGGGGTGGTAAATGCCTTACCTCCATGCTATCTCCCAGGCCCCTCCAAGCCTCTCCTAATGGTGCTCAAGGGCTACTCCAGGCTCTGTTCTCGGGGACTTAAAGAATGCACTCGGAGGGGCCTGGGAGGTAGCATGGAGGTAAGGCGTTTGCTTTTCATGAAAAAGGTCATCGGTTCGAATCCCGGTGCCCCATATGGTCCCCTGTGCCTGCCAGGAGCAATTTCTGAGCATGGAGCCAGGAGTAACCCCTGAGCACTGCCGAGTGTGACCCAAAAACCAAAAAAAAAAAAAAAAAAAAGGAATGCACTCGGTCCACTTTGTGTTCTCTCCAGCCTGGTACACTGTACTATTTATAACACAATTTTTAACTTCAACATTCTAAAAACCATGCTACTGAGTACCAAAGAGAAACAACACCTATAAAACTATTCCTATGATTTCATTAAAATCAAAATTCCACTAGCATTTCAGTTCCCTGCAGATAATTCAGCAAGATAAACTCAGCAGTTATTTAGGTCATCTTCTTCCTTTTTGGTGGTGATGGTGCTTGTTACTCAGTTCTTTCTCTTGGTTCTTTACTCAGGGATCACTCCTAGCAGTGTTCAGGGAAATTTGGGGTTCTGAGGGTTGAATCCAGATTGGCTTATGCAAGGCAAATGGCCTACCTCATATCTATAGGTTACCTTCTTATCAGCAATCTGATTCTTGGTTGAGTCCCATAATATACACAAGAGGTTTCAGTTTATGGAAAAATTCAAATTCTCTGACATGAACTTACCAGAATGATCTTTAGGTAGATCTCATATTGCCGCAAATTATATAGTGCTTCTTTTAACATATATGACTTAAATTCTGCACTCAAGAGTGGGTTCTTTGTGACATGCTCAAGAATGGCTGTGTAGCCATAAGCACGTTCCTGAGCACTCTGAAGTTGGGCCTTAATATGCTGAATGGTAGCTGCAATTGCTTCCTGCAGAATAGCTGGCACTGTTTTAAAATGTATATTGAGAGACACAAGAGTAATAAAAAGTGATCATATTTTTAGTATTAAACTAAGTGTATTTTTTCCTCAATCAAATTAATAATAAGCAGTTCATGGGTCTTGAATCATAAAGGAAATAATTTAAAAATATATAGGAGTATGGGAGGCTGGAGCAATAGCACAGCTAGTAGGGATTTGCCTTGCATGCAGCTGATCTGGATTCAGTCTCACATACACCACCAGGAATGATCCCTGAGTACAAAGCCAGGAATAACCCAAGCACTGCCAGGTGTGGCCCCAAAACAAAACAAACAAACAAAATGTACAGGGTAGAGAGGGCTGGAGTGAAAGTACAGTGGGTAGGATATTTGCCTTTCATGTAAGCAGACCCAGATTTGATCCCCCAGTATTCCATATGGAACCCTGTGCTATGCCAGAAAGGGAACCCTAAGCAGAGAGATGGGAGTAAATCAGGAGCACCACTGGGTGTGGTCCAAAAACAAAACTTGCATAACTCAAAATGTTCTCAGAATGAGAATCCAAATATAGAAATGTCAAAGAATAGGGAGGCTATTGAGTAGCTATTGAGTGATATTGAGTAGGTTCTTCTGGAAAAGCTATAATATCTCTTCTTCTACATGCCTTCTTTTCTATTTGAAGAAAGAAATCCTTTTTTGTTTGTTTTATTACTGGTTCTGTGCTCAGAAATCTCTTCCTGGCAGTGCTCAGGAGACCATTTGTGGTATCAGTATTTAACTATATAGGTAAGCTATATGCTAGGTAAGCTCCTGTACTATCTCTCCAGCCCTATGAAGTCTCTTGGGATAGTGAAAAACAAAAGAATCACAGACAAAAAAAACAGTAAAAAATGTGAATCTGAGGTTTTAGCACAGATTTCAATGCAAAAATGACCCTATTTTACTATATTGAAAAGAATTGTTTTTAAAAAAATGAATACCTTGGGGCTGGAGAGATAGCACAGCAGTAGAATGTTTGCCCTGCATGTTGTCAACCCAGATGAACCTGAGTTCAATTCCCGGCATCCCATATGGTTCCCCAAGCCTGTCAGGAGTGGTTTATGAGTGCAGAGCCAGGAGTATACCCTGATTGCTGCTGGGTGTAGCCGAAAAACCAAAAAAGAAAAAAAAAAAGAAAAGGAGTACCTTATCAGTGAACCTACATGCATGTAGGTTTTATTTGTAAGGAAAATATTTCTACTAGTGACTGATCAAACATCTCATTGGCACTCTGGAACTTTAGGTAATAAATGCATTAACCATGGAACAGTATAGTAACTGTTCCTGGACAAACAGATTAATAACTATCACTTTTTGTTTGTTTTGGGCCACACCCAGTGACACTCAGGGCTTACTCCTGGATATGCACTCAGAAATTGTTCCTGGCTTGGGGGACCATATGGGACACTGGGGAATCGAACCACAGTTCGTCCTAAGTTAGAACATGCAAGGTAAAGGCCCTACCACTTGCACCACCACTCCGACCCCAAATACTACTTCTTGAATCTTCTTTATTTTATTTTATTTTATTTTTGTTTTTTGGGTCACACCCAGCCAGGCTCAGTGATTACTCCTGGCTCTACACTCAGAAATCGCTCCTGGTAGGCTCGGGGGACCATATGGGATGCCAGGATGCCAGAATTCCATCCTTCTGCATGCAAGGCAAATGCTTTACCTCCATGCTATCTCTCCAGCCTCTTCTTGAACCTTCTTATTTTTACAAACTGCATCAGTAACTTTTCATTTCAAGGTAATTATCTGTTAATATATTTATGCTACTAGGGATCAAATTCAGGGACTCACATATGCAAGGCAAGTATTTTCCACTGAATTACATCTTGATTGATATTTATTTTTTTAATCAATAAATTTTACTCCCTGTTGTTTCTATTACTTGCAGAAAAGACTACAAAGTCCTATTGAATTGGGGAATCTGGTCTCTGAGCAGCCATCTTATTCCTTTCTCTGACCTCACACTCCCTTATTTGCACATAAAATTAAAGCCTTGAAAAATGAGTGCTCTTTTATGAAGAGCAGATGAATCTAAGAAACAGTAAAATCTATAACCCTTAAGTCAAATAATGCCAGTGGCATGTTGTGCATTAATCTCTTTACTCTTCATGTTAAACCTTTGAACCTGAGTAACTTTCTGAGTTAAACTAATGATATACTTACAATCATCGATGCCTTCTCCTCCCTTTCCACACTCTCGGTTAAATAAACGAATTCCGGTAACAATCATGGTAAGTTCTTTCAACTGGCGTTCTTTGTCCTTCTTTGAAAGAGTTAGAAATGTCACAAGTTCAGCCTGAGGAAAAATACTGTGTAGAGCAGCTAAAACAAACCACAAAACAGGAAACAAAATAGTAGAATAAAATAAATCAGAACTTTGATTCCTTTGAACAAAACTTAAGGGACTTGACTTTATATTTACTTACATAAATCCTTTCATATCTCATAGGCAGGGTACTGAGTACAAAACTAGTGCTTTCTTTGGACCTAGATACAGTACAGGGGTAGGGCACTTGTTGGGTCCATGGCCAACCTAGGTTTAATCCCAGCATCCCATATGACCACCTGGGCCCCATCAGGAGTGATCTCTGAGCAGAGTGAGGAGTAAGGCCTGAGCACCACCAGATGTGGCCCAAAACCCAAATAAACAACACTATTGCCTCCAACTCATTTTCAATAGTTAAGCATTTATCTGTCTTTTTTGTGGGAGCAATGAAATTTGTATATAGTGCTGTGTAGAGAAACAAATACCTTAGAATGTTTAAGGAAGAAATGTTTAGAAAGGCTAGAGATACTGCCTATTTCTTACTTATCATAATTATATGCTGAAGATAAAACAGTACCCTTCACCCACTTTTAGCTCAAGTACTTTCTACCTGATGCCATGCTCCAATGTTGCCAGTTATTAAATACTCCTCTAATGAGGAGAAATCAATCCGTAGATAGGATCTGGCTAGGTTTTAATTTAGGTAGGCCTTTTCTTTTTCTTCCAGATAAAGGGAAACTTCAGTCTTCAATGCTTGTAAGTTAACATCTTTAATAAGATATAGTGCTCACATGCTTTCACTTATATGGGGGAGATTGTGTATATTTTTCACCTGTTGCCTCTCGGACAATCTTGATATCAGTAGGGGCTCCAAGTCCAGAGCGAAGTAACACATAACTGACGATCTTTCGGTAGAGGCTTTCCAGCTCTTCCCTGGTGCTGGCTCTGTTATCTGTAATTTCTCTGGTAACAGAGCCTAATCTTGACTCCAGGACCCGGTGATGCTCTTCAAGAAATTCCTCTGAAATTGGCAATTAGCAATAACAACATTCCAAACATTTAATATGTATAATTTTTTTACAATAAAAAATAGACCATTGAAAAAGTACCTTGAGTATTATTATTTGGCTCTTTTCATTTGGTTTGGGGGAGAGCACATCCAGCAGCTCTCAGGGGTTACTCCTAGATCTGCACTCAGAATCACCTCTGGCAGGCTCAGGGGACCATACTGATGCCCCGGGTTGAACTTGGGTCAGCCTCGTGCAAGGCAAGTGCCCTACCTTCTGTGCTATCGTTTGGGCTCTCTTGAGTAGAACAGTAGTTTTCAGATAAAGTAATCCAAATGAGAAACTAAAACCAGGGGGACTTGGGGGACAATGTGATGCTGGGGCTTGAACTGAGGGCTCCTGCATGCAAATCATGCATTCCAGCCAGTTGAAATATCTCCCTGGTCCCAAAACAGGAGACTTTAATACTATTAGGATCCAGGATCCTAATAGCACACTTGCCATTCATGTGTGGGGCCTTGAGTTTGAGCTATTAACGGGGCTGAATCTCTCTCTCTCCCTATCTCTCTCCCTCTCTCTGTCTCTCTCCACATACATATATACAGTTACACATATATGCATGCAAATGTTCCTGTAAGTCTTGTATGTCTCTCTTTTAGTTCTAGGAATATTTCCTCTCAGTAGATTACAGTACTAATAATACGATGATGCATCAAGAATTATGTTCATCTCCTATATCCCTTCCAATTCTTCCAGTGATAGAGGTCTAAGATTAATTGTGTCAGTAGCCACAATACACCAACAGTTTAATCCTTGCAAGAAAATGACACCTTTAAGGGCCAGAGCAATAGCAGAGCTGGCAGGGTGTTTGCCTTGCATGTGGCACAGGTGACCTGGGTTCTATCCCCAGCATCCCATTTGGTACCCCCAAACCTGCCAAGACTGATACTGATTTTGAAATGCAGAGCCAGTAGAAATGCCTGAGTGCCATCAGATGTGCCCCCCATGCTGAAAAAAAGACACTTTCCTTGGCATCAGGGTATTATTTAACAAATAAACCATGTGCAGTTTCTATTTACACTCTTCTCAAAGGAAATAAATAACCTAAACTAAGAAATATTTTATAAATGTAATCTAAATTTAATCTTATTCATATATATATATATATATATATATATATATATATATATATATATATATATATATATATATATATATTGGTTTTTGGGCCACACCTGGTGGCCCTCAGAAATCGGTCCTGGCAGGCTCCGGGAACCTGGAGAATGGGATGCTGGGAATCAAAGCCAGGTCTGTCCTGGGTTGGCCACGTGCATGGCAAATGCCATATCACTGTTCTACCTCTCCAGCCCTTCATAATTATTTATTGCTTTAAGATTTAATAATTTTAGGGGGCTAGAGAGATAGTACTTGGGTACTTAATTTTCATGGGTTGATGCTTGTCAAGCCAAGTTTTGATACCCCACATCTCCATTGGTCCCCTGAGTCTATCAGGTGTGATCCCTGAGCAGAGCCAGGAGTAAGTGCTAAGTGTCACTGAGCATGCTTCCCTCAAAAAAGTCATATTCGTCCAAAGCAATAGCATTGCGGGTAGGATGTTTGCCTTACCCACTACTGACGCTACAGGTTCGATCACCAGCATCCTATATGCTCCCATAAGCCTGTACCACCCACATTTCTGATTCCTAAGAAATGTTTTCTAAAGTTATTTTAAAAAACTGAAGAGAATCTCCCTTGACTCCAAACCTTTAAGAAACCACTAGTAGGGGCCCGGAGAAATAGCACAG
>PVKC010041135.1:0-12196 GCA_004027635.1 Crocidura indochinensis | reverse complement strand
GCTAAAGAAACTGTGGTACATATACACAATGGAATACTATGCAGCTGTCAGAAGAGATGAAGTCATGAAATTTTCCTACACATGGATGCACATGGAATCTCTCATGCTGAGTGAAATAAGTCAGAGAGAGAGAGAAAAACGCAGAATGGTATCACACATCTATGGGTTTTAAGAAAAATGAAAGACATTCTTGAAATAATAATTTTCAGACACAAAAGAGAAAAGAGCTGGAAGTTCCAGCTCACCTCGTGAAGCTCACCACAAATAATGATGAGTTTAGTTAGAGAAATAACTACATTTTGAACTGTCCTAATAATGAGAATATTTGAGGGAAATGGAGAGCCTGTCCAGAGTACAGGCGGGGGGTGGGTGGGAGGAGGAAGATTTGGGACAATGGTGATGGGAATGTTGCACTGGTGATGGGTGGTGTTCTTTACATGACTGAAACCCAAACACAATTATGTATGTATTTAAGGTGTTAAAATAAACAAATTAAAAAAACAAAAATAAAAACAAAACAAAAACAAAAAAAAAGAAAAAGTGTCTGTTCATTTCTTCTCCCCATTTTTTGATGGGATTAGATGTTTTTTTTCTTGAAAAGTTCCATCAGTGCCTTGCATATTTTGAATGTTAGCCTTTTATTTGATGGGTATTGGTTGAATAGTTTCTCCCACTCAGTGGCTCTTGTATCCTGGGCACTATTTCTTTTGAGGTGAAGAAGCCTCTCAGTTTACTATATTTCCATCTATTTATCTCTGCTTCTACTTGTTTGGAGAGTGCAGTTTCCTCCTTGAAGATGCTTTTAGTCTCTATGTCATGAAGTGTTGTTCTATATACCTTATGGTTTCAGGTCTGATAGCAAGGTCTTTAATCCACTTGGATTTTACCTTCATACCTGATGTTTGCTGAGGGTCTAAGTTCGCTATTTTGCAAGTGGCGAATCTGTTGTGACAAAACCACTTGAAGAGGCTTTTCTTGCCCTATTTAGGATTTCTTGCTCCTTTATCAAAAATTAGGTGATTGTATATCTGGGGAACATTCTCTGAGTACTCAAGCCTATTCCACTGATCTGAGGATCTGTCTTTATTCCAATATCATGCTGTTTTGATAACTATTGCTTTGTAATACAGCTTAAAGTTGGGGGAAAGTAATACCTCCCATAGTCCTTTTCCCAAGGATTGCTTTAATTATTGGAGGGTGTTTATTGCTACAAATGAATTTCAGAGGTTTTTGATCCATTTCTTTGAAGAATGCCATGGATATCTTTAGAGGGATCACATTAAATCATAGAATCACATATAAGATTTTACCTATTTATTTAGGCTTTTGTGATTACAAGGAACTGATATAGTATATATGGGTATAAATATACAGTATACATACTACATATATAATATGTATTAAATACTACATACTGTAGTATATGGAGCCAAAGGCACTATAAGATATATAAGACATCTTATATAGAGTCAGTATATAGAAGTGATTCAGGAATGAGGTGGGAATGTTATAATGATTTTATATATGATAGCCTATCTTTCACTTTTTCCCCACCTCACCCTATCTTTCTATTTTTGAACATCCCCCTTTCTCTAATATTTGATTTTAATAAAATTTTAATATGTCCCAGACAGTAATTGACTAAATAGTCCTCTTATGCTGTTGCAAGCCAGTTTCTGAAGAGGTTGACTGAGGAGGGATGGAGAATGAGGTCTTTCCCCTCCAGCTCAGAGCACATGTCTGCCACCCTGCTCAACCAGCGGTTCTGAGGTGAATGCGGCGGGAAGGAAGCCAACAGGCAGCCAGGCTTCAGAAGAAAACAGCTCTTTATTCTGTGAAGAGGCCAAAGCCACAAGGCCTAGGAATAGGCCAGAAAGTAAAAAGCCCCCCACCCCCGCCTTCCACAGATACTTGCCTTTATTCCCCAGAATCAGGTACCACCCTATGGTGGGGGCAGAATGCCAGGTCACACCCTAGGGTAGGGCACAATCACAGATCAGGGTAGGGTCAGTAACATAATAATCCCAAGAAATGCTTACATACACAACATTATGCCTTGTATATTTTCTGGAAAAGGAATCTTATATAATTGACAAGAACCTTTATATTTCCTCTTGGGATTTTAACATTTCAGGATTAAATAAATTACTAAATGCTTATTGAATCTCTCCTTTCCAGCCCTATTTGGACTGGGGTTAACTCCAGAATTGGGAAGAATATATAATCAACTAAGGTTCAGAAGTATAAGGAAATAGGGCTGGACAGTTGAATGAGAGCCAGAGCTATATTCAGCATTTGTAGATAGCCAACTCCTTGGTTAGTATTTGGAACTAGAGTTGAAGACATATCTGGTGAATGTTGCATAGCTTAGTTTTTAAAAAGCTAATATGGAAATATCTTGAAGATTTTTAATAAGCTTTTCTTCCACTATATTACTAAGAAATATTTTTGTCAGTTATAGGAATAGCCAACACATGGTAAGTCATTTATAATTGTTATAGCACTATGAAGGAGAAACCGTTATTAATTCTGTCTCATTGAAGATAAATTATAGAGATAAGTTAAATAAGTGGTCATTCCATATATCTACCGTCTAACTACCTAGTGTCACCAGCTAGTACAAGGTAGAACTACCTAAGTTGTTGAGGTTCTTAACCTATATCATATGAATTTAGCACAAAAATGTTATATCTATGCATCACTATGTGTTATTTATGTTTATCTCAATCTTTTGGGTTGTTCTTGGGCCACAACTGGTGACACACTCAAAGATCACTCTTGGTGGGCTCAGGGAACTAAATGTGACTCCAGGGATCAAACTTGTATCTGCTACATGTAAGGTAAGCACCTTACTCTGGCCTCCTATCTCCAAATTTGGTGTACATGGATTTACATGAAGAACACCATAGTGTTAGAACCAGTTAGAAGCAGAACATAGTGACTGAGTAAGAAATAGAAAAATAGAGAGCTCAAAGGGAGGGTCTAACTTGAACATTCTATTGCTATTTTCCATAAAATAAGATGCTTTACTTTGTAAAAATAAAATAACTCCCTAAGAAAAGGCTTATGTAGTAAGTGACTTTCAAGCTGATGAGCAACTCTTTAAACCTTTCTAACAATCCTATGAACTTGGGAGACGATACTTCTTTTGTTGAATCTTGAGTATAGATACTAACTGGCTGACATGTTGAGTGCCGCTAGAGAAACAATGAGATAGACCCAACTAAAGAGTGCCAAGAATCTGATTCACCGAAACCATGTCTATAAATATTTGAGGTATTTAAGTTGCTAAGTTTGTTATGATCCTTGATTTTGTAGCAATAGGCAATAATTCCAAGGTATGCAATTATTTAGCCATGGGGAACACAATTCATTTTTGTCTTGGGAGTTGAGTCCATGGGACTCACATCCATAGAACAGTTTCAGAGAAGAACCTGGAGCAGGCTTTTTATCTGGCTGGCAGGTAAGTTAATTCAAAGATTGACATGATGCTTTCTGCAGTATCCCCATACACTAAGGGCCTTCTGGCTTCTGGAAAGTGACCTTAGTGCCTTGCTGTGCAAATCTGCACATTGATATGAGTCATATTTTAGCAAGCAGAGACAAATCACAGATGCAGCATTGGCTGTGAAGAATTTGTCTTTAGTGAAGGAGCCTTGCTCCTTCTTTTATGCAAGAACTGTGGGGTGGATGAGCATTTGTATCAGAAGATTGCTCATTTTCCCAAGAGAGAAAGAACACTTTTGAGAAAGATGGGTAATTTTTAAATTTGTTGACATGAGAAAGACCATGTGCTTCCCAATATTCTTTTTTTATTGTGAGTTTTAGAGACAAAATAAAAATTGAAATAAAAGAACTTTTGTTTTATGCAGTGTTGAGGAAAGCAGAGGGCACACATTTTGAGATGATGCTAATTATAAAAGCAGGTTTGAATGGGATTTAGAAACTAACTGGCATAAGTGTGGGTCAGCATCTTGCTCCTGATCCCTCAGGCTGAATAGAACTTGTGTTGACTCTTTGCCCCAGACATGCTATTTAAGAAGGACCATGGCCAAGGCTGGAATCTACTAAAGTGACTTATATTCCCAGACTCTCATTTTAAAACAGAAGTCTGATTGCCTATGGGAAATTTAAAGAACAAAATAATGTAATTTATTTTTAAAACTAATCACCATTATTTAAAATGCTGCCTCTATGAGGATGTCAAAATGAGCCTCACGTTTAAATTGACCTCTTAATAACACACTCATTGAAAAGTCTTTGGCATGCAATAGGCTAATTACAGTTATTTTTACTTATTTTCATGACTGTATATATTTATGTTTTAGGGTTTTAGTAGTATTACTACTCCAGTCCTACTACCAAAGTGAAAACATCCAACCTCGAGTTTGTTGAATCCGTTTTATCTTTTCAACCCACTCCCCTTGTTTCATTACTTTGGTAACCTCAGTTCTGTGGTCAGAGTCTATGCTTTTGTTGTTGTTGTTGTTTGTTTGTTTGTTTTGGAGCCACACCTGGTGACACCCAGGGGTTACTCCTGGCTATGCACTCAGAAATCGCTCCTGGCTTGGGGGACATGTGGGATGTTGGGAGATAGAACCGCAGTCTGTCCTAGGTTAGCGCATGCAAAGCAAATACCCTACAGCTTGCATCACTGCTCTGGCCCTGAGAGTCTATGTTTATTATCTATTGTCTGTGTCTATTTCTTTGTTTATTTACATCTCATTTATGAGTGAGATATATGCCATTTGACTTTCTCCTGACTTATTTTGCTTAGCATAAGACCTTTCAATTCAATCCACATTATAATAAAATAGAAGAATTCATCTTTTCTTAGGGATAATCAGTAAATATTTTATTGTGTGTGTGTGTATATATATATGTTATATATATATATATATATATATATATATTCTTTCTTTGCCCATTCACTTATCTGAAGACTTGAGTGGTTTCCAAATTTTGGTTATTGTAAAAAGTGCAATGCAATGAACATAGAAATTCATATATTTTTATAACTAGTATTTTATATTCTTTAGATGATTTCTAGGAGTGGAATTTAGTAGGTCTGTTTTTTAATATTTTGAAAATTCTCCATAATGACTGAACCAATTTACACTTCTATAGACAGTGAATGAGGGTTTCTTCAGCTCTTGTTACTGGTCTTGTTTTTATGTAGATCATTCTCACTGGTACAAGTTTATATTTATAGTGACGTTATTTGAATTTCTTGATAATAAATAAGACTTTCTTTCTTCATATACCCATTAACCATCAATATTTCTTCAATGACAAAGTATCTATTCATCTCTTCATTCTGTTTTAGAAGTTGTTTAATCTTGTTGACTTTTTGTTTGTTTTTGAGCCACACCCAGTGATGCTCAGGGGTTACTCCTGCCTATGCTCTCAGAAATCATGCCTGACTTGGGGGACCATATAGGATGCCATGGAATCGAACCTCTTTCTATCCTAGGTTAGAGCTTGTAAGACAGACACCTTACTGCTAGAATCACTGCTCTGGCCTTTTGTTGACTTTTTTGAAGTGTCTCTACCTTGGATTTTTGCCCCTGGTGAGATGTATTGTGTATGTAAATATTTTCTCTTATTAAATAGAAGGGTTTCATTTTATTGATTGATTGTTTTGGGCCATACCTGGTGATGTTCAGGAATACACTCCTACCTCAGGAATCATTCCTGGTGGTGCTCAAGAACTACATGGGATGCTGGGGATCAAACGTGTCAGTTCTGTGCAAGACAAATGGCTTACCCACTGTACTATCTCTTTGGCCCTTGAATGACTTCATTTTAATCAGTTTCTTTCACAGTGAAGAAGCTTTTTGGTTTTAAGTAATCCACTGATTTTAATTTTACTCGTGCCCCATACCATCTCAATTCTGCCATGTTGACAGGCAATTTTAAAATTTGACTGTTAAAGGGCTGGAGCAATGGCATAGTGGTAGGGCATTTGTTTTGCAAGCAGCTAACCCAGGATGGACCTTGGTTCGATTCCCCAGCATCCCAAGCCAGGAGCTATTTCTAAGTGCATAGCCAGGAGTAAGCCCTGAGCATCACTGGTGTGGCCCAAAATAAAAACAAAAACTAAAACTAAAATTTGACTGTTGTAATTTGGGTCTCTTGTTTTCAGTGTTGCTGTCTCTGTTTGGATTTTTTTTTTGGGGGGGGTTGGGTCATACCCAGCAGCGCTCAGGGGTTACTCCTGGCTCTATGCTCAGAAATCGCCCCTGGCAGGCTCGAGGAACCATATGGGATGCCAGGATTCGAACCTCTGTCCTTCTGCATGACAGGCAAATGCCTTACCTCCATGCTATCTCTCCGGCCCTCTGTTTGGATACTTAATTATAGCACTCTCTACGTCACTTATGTGCTTGGATCCCCTTGACCCCTGCTCCCAGTTGCTAATGGTCTATCTCTTTTTCCCTCAATTTCTTTCTTTGACCTCCTTTGAATACTCTGAACCCAAAAAAGACCTAGGCATCTCCTTTTTCAAACATTTGCAGTAATATTTTTTAAAACATCTTCCCTTTGATATTGTGTGTGTGTGTATGTATAAATTGGATAGTTTATCCTGCAATACACTTTTCAGTGGTGATTTCTAGCCTTTTCCATTGTAATCTGAAAAGTAAAATAATCATTTTAATAATGGCTTAATTAACACATGTTTTGTATCTCAACATATGGTCTACCCAGATAATATTTCACATACATTAGAGAGGAATACATATTTGGCTTTTTTTGGTGAAGAACTATAAAAATCTATTAAGCCTAGATCTTCCAACTCTTCACTTAACAATTGCTTGCTTGTTGGTTCTGTTTGATTGTTCTGTTCATTGGTGAAAATCAAGTGTTTAAGCTCCTTATTGCTGTTCATGTCTCTAGTTAGACTTTTAAATAGTTGCTTTACATATTTGAAGTTCCTTTGGTGCAGGTATATTAAATCTGTCCTTGCTTCTTGTTACGTTTTCCAACTTCAAGTCTATTTAGTTGGAGTATAAACTGTCTTTGCGATTTTAGTTTTTTATTTGGGGACAGGAGGCACATCCAGTGATGCTCAGGGGTTACTCCTGGCTATGTCATGCTCAGAAATCGTTCCTGGCTCGGGGGACCATATGGAACTCTGGGGGATCAAACCGCAGTCTGTTGTAGGCTAGTGCAGGCAAGGCAGATGCCTTACTGTTCTGCGCCACATCTCCAGTCCCTCTCTTTGCATTTTTAAGCTACTGATTATCTGTATGACTGTTTTTCAGCCTTTACTTTGAGTTTATGTTCATCAATGGAGTTCATGAGTGTCTCCTGTAAATGAAAGATGGTTTAATTTTATTTCCTAATACATATATATATAGTCTTTCAATCAGCAAGTATGTCATCGATAGTTGGTTAAACTATTGATATATAAAGTAATTGTAATATTTTTCTATTCTAGAATTTTCAGAAAAAAATCTAAATTATTTTTTCTATTTTAGAAATTCTGAATTTCAGACATTGAAATTGATCTTGTTATTTTATTTTGATATCTGCTATACCCATCTTTTATATAGTAATTGGGTTCTATTTGGGTAAAATTTATTTGTTTAGCATTCAGTAAGCAGTCAGGCGAATGAATTAATTAGAAAGTATACAACAATATTTTTTGGTTTATAATAAATATAACAATGATAATGACCAAGTTAGGAAGGAGGAAGACCAGACCATACATAAATGAGAATATTACAAGAAACAAAACATATAACTAATCATTGGCAGGAAAAGTTAAGGAATGGTTAATTTACTTTTAAACTTAGTTCAAATATAGTATATACAACAGGTTTTGTTTTGGGGGGGTGGGACCCACACCTAGTGACATTCAGGGATTACTCCTAGCTGTGTGCTCAGAAATTACTCCTGGCTTGGGGAGACCATATGGGACTCCAGAGATGGAATCCAGGTCAATTTTGGGTCAGCTGTGTGCAAGGCACACACCCTACTGCTGCGTTATCACTCAGGCCCAACAGTATTATTTTAAGTGAACTCTTTATGAATGATTCAGAAAGGTGTGATACAGACTAAAAACTCAGTATTGGTGGATCCAGGTTAAAGGTTACAGAAAATAAAGAAGGATACAGTATGCTTGCCATCTTGTTGAAGGTCGAAGGCTGAATAAACACATGGAAACTCAATTCATAGGTTTTTAGAGTGTTCATATTGTTTTCCAAAAAGATAGAAACAGTTAACGTTTCCACCAGTAGTGGATTAAGATTTCTTTTCCCTATATTCATACCAACACCAACACTAGGGATTACTCCTGGATCTGTGCTCAGAGTTTAGTGTTGACAGGTTCTGGGAAACCATATGGGATGCTGGAATCAAACCCAGGTCAGCCTTGTGCAAGGCAAATGTCCTACTCAGTGTGCTTTTGCTCTGACATTAGGTTGCCTTTTACTTTAAGGAACAGTAAATGAACAATAAGAAAAGTTGTTTGAATAGTTGCTTGTATCTTTCAAGCATTGAAGGGTCAATATATAATTTATAGTACTAATTATTAAGATTTCCTGGAAAAAATTCTAAATCTTCATAATGCCCTTTTTCAACAAATAATACTTTTTGTCTTCCTCATTCTTCATATACTTATTTGTTTAGCATTTTATTTGGAAGACAAAAGCAAATGTTATTAGACATTAAAAGTTGCCATTCTGATTTTGAATTAATTGACAATAGCAGTAATGTCCTTTGTTGGTGGAATAGGAAAAGAGACTAGGGGTTGCTGCACAGAGTTCAGTAACTTACCAAGGTCAAGGAAAAAAAAAAAGCACCTTATTTTTTATATTATGGTATTTGGAGCTCAGGTAACTCTCAGGAGTTTCTCCTGGCTCTATGCTCAGAAATTGCCCTTGGCAGGCATGGGGGACCGTATGGGATGCCGGGATTCGAACCACTGTTGGTCCTGGGTCGGCTGCTTGCAAGATAAACGCTCTACTGCTGTGGCCCCCAAAGCACTTTATTTTAGTTACATAATTTGAATAAGAAAAACTTAATTTAAATGATTTTTAAGTTTAAATAGGATTGGAGTAAGGGATTAACTAAGAAGATGTTAGATGCAAAGATGTCCCAAAGATAGCAGGAGTAGCAGGTATAAGTAGTAGCTATCACCCCACGATAGGGCTGAAATAGATCATCTTAAAAGAATTGCCTGGCTTCCTGTCCTGCTCCTAGGATTGAAGGTAATGGCAATGTTCAGTAAGGGGCAGTGTAGTTGTTTAGCAGCTTTCTGTAAGAATGTGCTGGACACTGGAAACTTCTTTTGTAATTCAAGGAAGAGCCTCTGTAGGGAAGTAAAAAACCTTCAGTGAAGTTGCTGAAGAGGATAAACTGAGGAATCTGTAGAAGGTGAACACTGAGAAAACTTTGTGCACTATCTCCCATTTTATTTTTCCTGGTGAAATTTCTCTACTTAAGAACTTAATGGTTTATAAACCTCACTAGGCACTTTTCTCCCCAGTTAAATAATCATGCAGTTACTTTCTGCCTGGTAACCCGAGAGAGCATCTGGAGAGAAACAGTGAAAAGCTATAGCAAACTGTTTTTATATATTCACATCCATAGGACTTTTCCTGCAGCTTGAGGTTTTGTACCCTATTACAAAGCAAATACCCTGTAGAGGCAATGACATTTTAAAACTGTTATCTATCATTTGTATCAGAGTGTACATGAAGGTACTGTTTCCTTTTCAAAGGGCAGTGTGGATATGATAGTTGGAAACTGGAGGGAGAGAGAAGATGATCCTGGAAGTGAAGGACTTTGGATGGGGATAACATCATGGAGGGCAGGGTTCAGGGTTACCAAACATGACAAAGTTGGCTTTGCCAGATTTTAGGAGTCATGTTCTGACTGAGCTCCATCAAAGCATCAAAGGCAAAATACACTCTCTTTGTAGAACATTTCCCTTCTGTTTCTTCTCTTTTCTAACTTGCTTCAGGGAGGTTTAAGGTTTGAAAAATTAAAGTACGGATCTATTTTCATTACCAAAGGATTTGCAAAACTGAGCTGGGCCTGTCTGAGCTCACATTTGCATTTGCCATCCCTTAAGCTGATTTTCAATGCTGAGCAGTTATTTTAAATGTTTTCAAGAGCCTCCTTTTTAACTCTTCTCCTTACTTGCCTTATCTATTTCTGCAGTTAAAAAATTCCATTGCTGATTCTCGGTGGAAAATACCCACACCAGATACTGAGTTGTAATCATGGGGCAGAGTTTTTGTTCAAGAAATGACAGGACAGCCGAGGCAAAAAGCCAAGGGATTGGGAACCCCGAGAAAGAGAAGAACAAAGATGTGGCAGCAGATCTGGATCCTCAGAAGGGTTAGAAGACTTCAAAATTTCTTTATAGCTGGCTGAGTTGTTATATAAGAAATATTTGTTGCTTAAGCAGGCTAAAGGAAAATTACAAACAACTACTGGCAATGAGGAAATTGCCTGTTGTTCAAAAAGACTAGTGATTGCTTAATTGTATATTCATTTCTGAGAGGCTAGACAACCTAGACAACATCCTTTACGTGCTATGAACCTTGAAATGTGGCACTTGCCCAAATATGCAGCCAGTCATGCCTCCCTCATATCATTTGTGTTTTGTACTTTAACTTGATGATACTGATGTTTCTTTCAAGGTCTTGGCTCTTCTCGAGTTCCGTTGCACTTTGTATATCTTCCATTATAATTTGGTTATTTAAACAATTCTCTAATTTAATTAGTTTGCTTGTTTGTCTCACTAGACTAAAAATTAGTTGCTTCCAAGTATCATGTCTTTATCTTTGAGTCCTTCATTGTGTGTTGCATGAATAAGTGAACTACTCATTTTAAACTTCAAGTGAATGAGCTGTGCTGTGTCTAAGTAGTCAAAAGTCTTTAATTGTTTTTGAATTAGTGGGGAACTTTGGAGCTTGTTAGGGAGAATTATATATTAGAGATCCCTTTCAATGCTGATTCTGGACCAATCATATGTCTCAATCTATGTGTTTCTGATAAAATAATATTTATGGTTTACTTTGTACTTTATTTGTGTAAAGTAATTAAAACATTTTTTTGGAAAAGCTGGGGACTTTATTTGTATGAACTTGTACTTGAGATACTCTATCAGAAGATAGTCAATCTAAGCAAGAGTGGGTGTTATGAAACCTCCCAAACTGGTGGTCTTTGACTTTTGTGGGTGTCAACTCCCAGACTCCAAGAAACAATGTGAAGGCCACTGATTTGGATTAAGAAGATATACTAAATATAGAGGAATTTTTCTACTATAGTAAGTAGAAACCCTTTGAAAACCAGGTTTATTTATTTACTAAACCTTTCATAAGACTCAAAACTCTGTATCTGCAAATTTGTCTTTACAGTTTAAAAGTTGGTATTGAAATAGTTACTTAGGTTTAATTTTAGAAAACTCAGCTCAATCAATATGTATGACTTTTAAGTTTAATCCTTCCTTTGGGGATCATGGAAGCTCCTTCCGGCTCCAGTGTTCTTTGATTTTCTGATTGTGAAGGGCAAGGTGGGAAAGAAATAAACAAGGTGACTAGGTTTCAAGGGCTGGCTTTCTTGGCATGAATGAGTAATTGGAAAGCCAGCACAATCAAAGTAATTTCATCCATCATGTACAGGAAGGAAAATAGAATTCAGGTTATTAAGGTTGCATGAAACTGCTTTTTGAATGTATGTACATATTTCTTCCTAGGGGCTAGATAACATTTCCCATTTTTATTTCTATAAGGAGTTATGGAAAAAGACAACTGAAAATAAAACAAGAGCTGTGGTCTAAGAGCAAAGCTAGAATAATTTATAAGCAAAAGAAAACATCTTAGGTTTTCCTTTTATTTTTAAATTTGATTTATTTGGAAGGGGGTGTTGGGTGTTGAGCTCAGGGATTACTCCTGACTCTGCACTCAGGAATTACACTGCCAGGGATTGAACTTGGGTTGGTCATGTGAAAGACAAATGCTTACCCATAGTACTATTGCTTCAGACCCTTAGGTTTCCTCTTAAAAGAATAAGCAGGAAAATCTGGAACTTAGGTTTTTCCCACTAACCTATCCCCAGGCCTTTGAGCAGCAATGTCATACTCTGCTGCTTTCTCCTGAGTTGTCCTAGATGCAAACAGGATCAAAGCTCTGGGTGTGAAAGAAGGATTCATATATTTACTTTAGAATTTCACCTTTAC
>PVKC010041134.1:0-12205 GCA_004027635.1 Crocidura indochinensis | reverse complement strand
CTATAGGAGTCTATTGTTTCTAGGAACTTTTTGGTTGAGTCTATAGGGTTTTCTAGGTAGAGTATCATGTCATCTGCAAACAATGAGAGCTTGACTTCTTCCTTTCCTATCTGGATTCCCTTGATATCCTTTTCTTGCCTGATCGCTATAGCAAGAACTTCCAGTACTATGTTGAAGAGGAGTGGTGAGAGCGGACAGCTTTCAGCTTTGTTATTTCCTTCTGTCTCCCTCTTTTTGGTTCCTTTTGTTGGTAATTTTCTAATTTGTTGAGTTGTGTCATTAGGTGAAACCCAGAACTTTAATGTGTCTGCCAAGGTGGCAGGCAATGAGTGGGGGAGATTAGATGGGAGTGGGGGATGATGGAGCATTGGTGATAAGCATTGACACTGGTGGAAGAATTAGTGTTGAAATATATGCCTAAAACTCAACTAGCAATAACTTTGTACATAACAGTTCTTTAATTAAATAAAAATTATATAAAAATAAAAAATGGGATGAGGCTTTTCATATTGAAGTGAAGAATAGAGAAGAAAAATTGGTCAGGGCCAAAGTCACAGGGTGTCAAGTGGGTTTACAAAGGTTCAGAGAGAGTCAGAGGCCTGCCAAGCTCCTTTCTAGGACTAGTGTAGACAGGCCTGTGTTTGTCCAAGTCTTTCCACTTTTACCAAATGTTACTGTGACATTTAGCTTCTGGGTGATATTTGATCTGATTTGATAGGTCATTTCTGGGGGTTGGAAATACTCAGTAATGTTTCTATCTAAGTGAATTAAGGTAATTGCTTCTTTGCCTTTTTGCCTTGACTGCTTAGAATGGTTTCACTCGAACCTTTACTTCTGTATAAAGAAACCCTGATAGTCTGAAATTAGAATGGATTCTTTCAATTGCAAAACTTCAAGGATAGCCTGGAAGGCCACTGGATCATATGTGAAAGAAACTAGTGTCAGAAAGATAAGTACTTGATACAATACTTACAAAATTTGAGCATCAATACAATATAGCCAGTAAATTACATTAGTCAAAAACCAATCAAATCAGTATTTTACTCTTTATGTGATAGTGAATATATATATATAAAACCTCCTTGTTCTCCATTTCATCATCCTGAAATAAAAATAGTAACAATTAGGGGCCAGGTGGTGGCGCTGGAGGTAAGGTGCCTGCCTTGCCTGCGCTAGCCTAGGACGGACCACAGTTCGATCCCCCAGTTTCCCATATGGTCCCCCAAGCCAGGAGCGACTTCTGAGCGCATAGCCAGGAGTAACCCCTGAGCGTCACTGGGTGTGGCCCAAAAACCAAAAAAAAAAAAAATAGTGGCAATTAATTGCTGTGGAATTATGTAATAAATGAATTTTTGGTTTTTGGTTTGAACCTTTACATTCTGAATAGTTAGAAATAATTTATGATACAAGTCTATGGTTATCTTGAATACTCTTTCTTTGAGTCCTCTTCCAATAGTCTCTATTTTTTCAACTCTTGTTTTCTATCTTTCTGTATCTACCTATCTAACGTCACTTGCCCAACACAGAAACAATGGAGAACTCAAAGTTCTTCACAATCTTTTACTTCCAAATTTAGCCTATTCAGTGTCCACTTATATTTCTTAGGAAAATTTAAGAGAGAGAGAAAATTAATAGATCTTGATTTCAACCTTTGACAAACTCTCCATATATAATTTGTACTCCATTAATTAACTGAAGTGTATTTTTTCCCCCGATCCCCCTAAAGTGTATTTTTTAATAATGGTTTCTGTTGTGGCTCATTAAAACACAAAGAGAATTGGGGGCTGGTGAGATAGCACAGCGGCAGGGCGTTTGCCTTGCACGCAGCTGACCCGGGATGGACCTCGTTTCGATCTCCTGGTGTCCCATATGGTCCCTCAAGCCAGGAGCGATTTCTGAGTGCATAGCCAGGAGTGACCCCTGAGTGTCACCGGGTGTGGCCCAGAAACAAAAACAAAACTAAAAAAAAAAAAAGATAAAATAGAGGCAATAGAAAGTGGTGTCCTGAATAAAAGGGGCAGGAAAGCATGTCATCCAAACTCATTGACCAGGAAGAAATGAAAAGTGACTGGAATCTTGTACTTAAGTAGCACAGAGTTTTTTACTATTCAAGAAAGGAAACATAGCATATTTCATCTTCTATAAATATAAAATCACATAAATATATATAAAATATATATGTATAGATAGACATGAATATATGTGATCAATTTGAATATGCAACTTCTATACTACATTAGGAAATCCATTCTGAGAAGAGTTTTAACTTATTTTTTTTAATTTTGTTTTGGTTTTTGGGTCACACCCGGCAGAGCTCAGGGGTTACTCCTGGCTACATGCTCAGAAATTGCTCCTGGCAGGCACGGGGGACCATATGGGGCACCGGGATTCGAATCGGTGACCTTTTGCATGAAAGGCAAACACCTTACCTCCATGCTATCTCCCAGGCCCCCAAGTTTTAACTTATTTAAGTAAAAAATTTATAATAATTTTTGAACATACAATGTAGACACTCATTGCTGGGGTCAACGGATTAGAAATGTCTATGTGATCTTAGACAACAAAGGAAATTTAAACTCTAGTTGAATATTTCTTGGCACCTCCATTTTCTCTACTCTTCATATTTTCCTTTTTTTGTTGTTTTTTTGTTTGTTTGCTTGTTTTTGGGCCACACCTGGTGACTCTCACGGGTTACTCCTGGCTATGTGCTCAGAAATCATTCCTGGCTTGGGGAATCATATGGGACTCCGGGGGTCAAATGGAGGTCTGTCCTGGGTCATGTGCAAGATAAACACCCTACCACTGCACTATTGCTCCAGTTCCTACACTCCATGTGTTTCTATAGCATGTATGCCTCATCATTATTAGTTACTGTTTTTTTTCTTTGGAGTAGGGACACTATCCCTGGTTTTTCCTGAATTCTGGGTCTAGTTCAGTATAATGTTCAGTATAATGTTCAGCCACTCCAGTGTTACTCAGGGATTATGAGTATTGATATAATGGTTTTATATCTATGAAATTCATAATCATTTTTGTTTCTGTTATCTTTCCCCCCTTTTAATTTGAATTCTCTTGCTGTGCATTTTATATTATTTCATTTTATGTTCTTTCCCAAGATGATGGTAGGTCTTTAAAAAATTAAGGTTTAACCTTCAGTTTAATATACATATATATGTGTACATATAAAATAAGTCTAAGTCTGTCTTCAAACAACATTTTATCACTTTTCAGTTAGTAGAGATTCTTTAAGACTGTGTATTCCCTATTCTTTTTTTCCGTTCTATTGTGACATACCTTTTTACTTATTCATTTCCTCTTACTATCTGTTACATTATTGCTATTATTAGTTATGTAAACAGTGTTATTTTACATCAATTCAAACTGAAAAAAATTATTTTATCTTAATTTATTTCTTTTCTCTTTGGTTTTTGGGCCACACCCGGTGATGCTCAGGGGTTACTCCTGGTTATTCGCTCAGAAGTCGCTCCTGGCAGGCACGGGGGACCATATGGGGAACCAATTTATTTCTTTTCTAACATTCTTCCTCTTTTGATACTTTTATTATTCTATTTTAGAATAATTTCTTTTAACACTTCTGGCAGTAGTTCTTAGTTTGGGTAAAGAAAGTATTTTGTTGGATATGGCATTTCTAAGATTATGAGGATAATTCTTTTCTTTCAATGTTTAAGATCGTCACTTCATTTTCTTCTTGCTTGCCTAGACGCTACAGAGAAGTTCCTGTGATTTTTATTTCTGTTTGGTCTTTAGGTGAGTATTTTTCACTCTCTGAATTTTATATATATTTTCTTTTCAAATTTAATTTTCTGAATCTTGAGGATGATATGCCTAGGTGTGCTGTGCTTTGATTTTCAATTTGTTATGCTTGGCATTTTTCTTAATACTTCCTGTGACCATAAACTGTGTTCATTATAAAAGCAGAAATTGGTTCTCTCCCAGTGGAAGTTGGAGTCAGAAAGCAAGGCATAACCAAGCTCATGCACTATCTAAAAGGTTTAGGGAAGGGTAGGATGATAGAGATAAATAGTATATATAAATAGTATATATTTATATATTTAATATATATGTATATAACTATATAGAAATAGTATAGCAGTATGGTATTTGCCTTATATGCAGCCAACCCAGGTTCAATCTCAGGAATCCCCTCTGGTTCCTTTGCCCTGAGTGTAGAGTGAGGTGTAATCTCTGAGCACTGCCAAGTGTACCCAAATACAAAGAAAAAATGTTTAGAGAAATTTTCTTTGTCTTCTTCCAATTTCTGTGGTTATTGGCAATCTTAATTTTCCTTGGCTGCAATACCTTTCTGCCTCCATCTTCTATATGTGTCCAACTTTCATTGAACTTATTGCACAGACTGCACCTAGACTGCTTAGAACCACCTATGTCCAGTATGACATTCTTTTCACACATTGTTTCCAGTAAAGTTCTACTACCAAATAAGGTGATGCCTGGGGGGTTGGCCTGGTAATACATTTTTAGAGGAATTCATGTAGCATCTTTACATAATTTTGGGAAGTTTTTGGCCAATATTACTCAGATATTTCTTCTGCCTTTTTTCTGTTCTTTTCTTTCTGGTATTCCAGTTATGCATATATGTACCTTGAACTGATTCCACAGTCCTTGAGTATTCTGTTCTTATTTTTCATGCTTTTATCTCCTCGCATTTCAGTTTGGGAAACTTCTGTTAACCTTTGTGCAAACTCATGGATTCTTCCTTAGTCATTCTTCCAAAGAAGCCCATCAAAGATGTTTTACTTCTTTTGCAGCATACATCTTTATTTCTGTTGCAGTATATTCAATTTCTAACATTTCCTGTTGAATCCTTTTTATACATTCCACTTTCTGACTTACATGACCCATCATTCTTGCAATTTACCTATTTTTTCTAGTATACCTCTTGACATTATTGGTTATAATTAATTTCCATATGAGAATAGAATATCTATACTATAGGCATCTGATTGTAATGATTTATTTTCTTTTTATCCTTAGACTGCATTTTTTTGCCTTTGGGCATATCTTATGAATTTGTGTTGTTAAAAGCTGGACAAGCTGGACTAGATACTAGACAATGAAGCAAAGAGGTCATTAAAGTGAGGATTTGTATTAACATGTCTAGAAATTTAAGTTTGTTGTTGCTTGTGGGTGCCATAGGCTTCAAATTCAGATGGTCTTACTTTAGTCTTCATTACTGGGCTTCTGGAAATTTTCTTCTCAGAATCTGCAAGATTCATATCATTCTTTCAGATATGTTTCATCAATATTATGTGGAAGGTCTATTCTGTTAGCAGCAAGGTGTAAGACAAGAGTAAGTACTCTATTGTCTGATTTAGACTCAAGTCTTTTAGTGACCAAGCTGTATTCATCAAGGGGGTTTCTTTTGTTTTCCTTCTAGTGCTCTATTCTTATCTCTTCTAGGGATCTCCATCTATTTTCAGAAAGCCCTGTTGACTATGATCCCACCCCCCCCCGCCTTTTTGTAAGATAAGAAAGCTAGTGAGGCCACAAAGAATGAATGCCCTTCAAAATAGAATGAAGCTCTAGTAAAAGCTTCACCCAAGGAATCAGACTTTCATGGTGGAGACAGTTCTGAGGAGAACTAGTTCATAAACAGCATTCAGCAATTCCTGCACCTCCCTAATTATGCATTGCCTCAAGTTTACAGTTCCTGCCTTTTCTGATCCAGGGAAGCTGAACTTGACTGTGACTATCTGGAAGTGCCACTCTCTCCAGGTGCTGGATGGATGATTTATTTAGAGACATCAATTCTCTGAGGAATTCTGTTATTGAATTTCTATGCTTAGAAATCACTCCTGGCAAGCTTGAGGGACCATATGGGATGCTGGGAATCGAACTCAGATCCATCCCAGGTTGGCCGCATGCAAGGGCCGCATGCCCTATTGCTGTTATCTTTCTGGTCTCTGCCATGTCATTAAATTTCTGTGGTACTGACCTCTTGTCTTTAAAGACATTTAAAATGGTAACTTTCCCCTATCACTGTAAAACACTGATGTCAATAGTGTTGTAAACCATGACATGGATAAAACAACTAATTAAAAAGAAAGGAATACAATGATTCTTGAGCTCTTGATATGGCAGCTCTAAAAGCCATCAATCCACTTTAAAACACTGAGTAATTATTCTTAGTCTAAAATTCTCCATTTTTATTGATAATGGCAAATTGGAAAATCCTAACATATATGAAACAGACCTTTAAGACTTCTTTACATCTTTGTCCCCCTTTTAAAAAATAAGTGCACAGCACCGAGGCAAAACCACTATTGTTTTTGCTTCACTCAGCATTTCTAAGAGGTGGAGAGTAGCTGTGTGAACTTACTCATCTTCCCGTTGCCCCAGTTTTCTCTTTTGCCACTTAGAGTGTGAATAGTGCTTTGCGTTTAGTTGATTGTAGAGATCAAATGAGGTGCTGTATATTAAGAGCACAGAGGCAATAGTAGGGCAAAATGTGTTCTCAATAAATGTTAACTTTTTTTTCCTTTTTGTTTTTGGGTCACACCTGGTGGTGCTCAGGAGTTACTCCTGGCTCTGCACTCTTAGAAATTGCTCCTGGCAGGCTGGGGGCGGGAGGGGAACCATATGGGATGTCGGCATTCGAACTGGAGTCCATCCTATGTAGACCGCGTAAACATCTTACTGCTGTGCCCCAAATGTTAACTTCTTTTTGTTGTTTTTTTGTTTTTTGTTTTGGGTCACACCCGGCACCACTCAGATGTTACTCCTGGCTCTATGCTCAGAAATCGCTCCTGGCAGGGTTTGGGGACCATATGGGATGTTGGGGTTCTGCCGTCCTTCTGCATGCAAGGCAAATGCCTTATCTGCATGCTTTCTCTTCGGTCCCCCAAATGTTAACTTCTAATTAGCATCTTTATTGTCCATGTCTTTCTTGAAACAAAATATATAAAGTAACATTTTTTTTGAGCAAACTGTGTTTCTTACTGCATCCTTTGTTATAGTCAGCTTGACCGGTAGTGGGTGGTCCAGATGCTGCAAACTTGACCATACCGCAGCTGAACTCATTGAAGTACCATCATACTAAATGCATGATAAATACAAGTTAAATGCTGGGCAAGCTCACAGTTCGTGGATCTGCTCCTCTTCATTCTGTCTCCTGCATGCACACTGCATAATTCAGCCGAGATAAAGGGTCCACACCAACGCAGGTCCCAAGGGAGCCCTGGAAAAGGGCTCTGCTCCGTAGCCTTAATGGCTAGTGTCATACAAAATGATACAATTTCAAAGAGAAGAATCATTTTCATGTTCAATTGTGGTAGACATGTTTGAGAGATCTCAAACAGTTTATTTAAATTTTATCTTCCTAGGAAGTGACCTTCTCTTTCCTGACTTGGCTAATATTGTACTAAAGCATTGGTAAGGAAGACAGGCTAAGCAATTTTAAAAAACAGGTCTTGCAAGATTGAGTACTACATAAGTGTTAGTTCATTTCTGAAACTCCTTTCCCAGCAGGGTCCTGGGCTGGAAGGCTGACAGTGTCTTCAGAGTGCACTCTCCCAGGAAATCTATAGCACTGAAAGATGATGAACTGGGCAGACTTAAAAGAAATTCAGTCTTAAAGGATACCTGAATATTTAAAAGTCTTTATATGAACTTTCAAGAGGCAGATTATCTGTATTTATACGTAGAATAGAACAAAAAGAACTAGCCACAATTTCTTAACTGTTTTGTTGCATTCTATTTCACTTTATAATAAGCTCCCTTCTTGGAATTATGGTACATTTTCATATGCTTATAAATGTCTTCATGTTTAATGTTTTTTATACAAGTAGTAGGAAACTTGAAGGAATCGTCAAGTTTGTTTAGTCTAGTACTGAGTAGGTTAGCTTAATTTTTATCAAAAATGAACTGTTTCAGACTTTGCTTTGGATTATTATGTTCACTATAGCACTGTTGCTTCTAGGAGTGCCTAGCATGTTCTTTAATTGTGACAAATTATTTGTAGCCACAGCACAGATGAATGTCACAAATTCATCTTGGCATAGTTACCTTTGAAAGGTACCAAACTTTTGGGGCCTGATTGATAGCACAGTGGTAGGGCATTTGCCTTGCATGCGGCTGACCCAGGACAGACCTCAGTTTGATCCCCAGTGTCCCAAGTCAGGAGCGATTTCTGAGCACATAGCCAGGAGTAATGGCTGAGCATCACCAGGTATGGCCCAAAAACAAACAAACAAACAAACAAACAAAAAAAGCAAAATACCAACCATTTTTGTAGCCATGCTCTAACTTCTGAATAGTATGGGGGTGCAGTGGGGGAGGGGAAGAATTTAAGAAGCAGTCGATTTTAGAATCATGTAGTAAAAGACTGAGCATGTGTGCCTAGAGCTGGGTTCTAGGGTTAATGTTCCTCTAGGGTTAGTGTTACAAATAGGAGTCCTCATGATGCTCATTCTCAAAAAAGGGAAAGAAAAATTATGCCCCAAATCTTAGATCTGGGCCTGGGATGTCTAAACATAGGGAGCCCCAGAAAACATGGACCCAATCCTGAAGCAGAAGGGAAAATCATCTTGGTGATTGTCATTATAAAGACCATCCCTACTTAGAAGAATCTTGTTCCAAAGTAATGGCCTATAGCAATCACTATCATTGTATATTGTCCACCTGTCCCCCCTTAAAGCAGTACTCTCTGATATTTGTGATTGCTGTTTCTACCTTATGATTTTTGATCTTCTTTAGTGCTCTCAGTTTTAATGGTTTTTGATGATGCCTGAACCCACCTTTGCTGGGTAGTTCCTGTAAAGCATCTGGAATGCAACAACTATTTTATTCTGTGACGTTGCTTGCAGTACATATAGGAGTACATATAAGGATAGTGTTTCTCAAATGACCTTCAAACTCGGGCTAGGTGTCTTCAACAATTTGGGTTGATGTTCCTCCAAAACCCATCAACAGATACCTAAAACCTTGTCTTCCCACCTTACTGGGAGTTGGGAGTTGGCTTTGATGTTAGCTAAGCTCATTTGGCATTGATGTCAGCAGCCTTCTTCAGGTTCTATCTGTAGACGCCAGAGCTCAAGCTTTTTTTTTTTTTTTTTTTTTTTTTGAGGTTTTCAATAAAGCAAAAAACCCTATTCACCAGGATCACATCCTTAGAAGTTAACCAACTCCCCAGATCCCATTTCCAAGTACCCTCAAGTTGAGAATTATGATTTTCAAGGAAGCTTTTCAGGGGAAACAGATCCTCAGTCTATGACAGGAAGCTTGCTCTAGTTCCTACATTAGTCACTATGCCTTCGGATGGCAAAAACTTGAACTTTCTGAAGCAAAATAAAATGCCAGATCTATGATAAAAGAGGCTAATGTGAAAGGGAAACCGACTTAGAGAATCATAAAAGCAAGCATGGCACCGATTATCTAATATGATGCTCTCCTGTGTCCACTACACCGCCTTTCACTATCTCTCAGACTTTTTCCGAATGTTTCTCTCATTCTCTAGGGTTAGGAATTCTCCCTAAACTTGGGTTCAAGGCTAAGAGGAACTCCTGGGCTTACATCCTCATACCATAGATCTGATACCAAAAGGATCCATCCCCTTTAGCTCCTAGTTATAAACAACAACAAACTCAGGAAGAATGATTTGTTTTTGTGTGTTTACCTTGGAATGAGGAACTATAACATTTCTTAAGATCAGCCCAGAACCAATTCTACCTCTAAGGAGATGACCTGTGGAGAAAAAACACCTGATTACGAAAGCAGAAGGAATATCATCTCACACAGGAAGTGGAAAACAAGTTCCCATAGGCGAGAAAGCTGAATTCAAAGTCATGGCCTTAGTCTCACTCAACTACAAGGAACAGAAAATAGCAAACATCGTGCTCACGTTAAGGGGATTTTATTTGTAGTCCATCAGATGGGTCCCCATTAAGCCCTCATTGACAGAACAGTGACTTGTGGTCAGTCCAGGGCTCAAGGGACATGTATTCAAAAGCAAGGAGAGATCGAAAAAAATAAATTAGAAATTCCATATAATCTATGAATCTCTCTTCTGGGTATTTATCCAAAGACTGTAAAATTGAAACTTTCAAGAGATCTATGCACTCCTGTATTCTTTGTAGCATTACTCATGATAGGCAAAATATGGAAACAAATGGGCAGATGATTAGATATAAAGAAAATATAGTTTGTACTATTCAGCTTTGAGTGGCAGGTTGAAATCAATATTGTTAGCCAAAATTACTTCAGTAAAATTAATTTAATTTTATTTTTATTGTTATATTTTCTAGTGCTCAGGGGTTACTCATGTAGTCTACATGCAAGGCAATAACTTTACATGCTCTATTATCTTTCTAGTCTACAAATTATATTTTTAAAAACTTAAAAAAAGGGGCTGAGAGATAGTATGGAGGTAGTGCGTTTGCCTTGCATACAGAAGGTCGGTGGTTCAAATACTGGCATCCCATATGGTTCCCCAAGCCAATCAGGAGCGACTTCTGAGCCTTGAGCCAGGAGTAACCCTTGAGCGCTGACGAGTGTGACCCAAAAAACAAAACAAACAAAAAAAAACACTTAAATATACTTTAAAGTTTATTTTGGACCCTATAGGATAGTGATTTAATATTGCCTTTCTCCCTTGCTAGTCTATAAACTCAGCAAGGGTATTGCTGTTCTTAAATACTTAAATAAGTGCTTGCATTGTGTCTGACACATAGTACTATTTAGAATATTTGCTGAAGAATGAGGATCCATTTAGTGGTGCATTGCAAGACAAGGAATCTAAAGACTGCATCAGCTAATGTACATATCTAATTTTAAATCCTGATTTGTCAAATGTATGTATGGCAATCTGTGAGTTTCTTTTCCTTTCTTTTTCCCTCATTTTCCCTCTTTCCTCCCTCCCTTCCCTTCTTCTTTCCTTCCTTCCTTCCCTCCATCTTTCCCTCTTTTTATTATCTTCTTCCCTCCAATCTTCCTTTTTTCCTTCCTTCCCTTCCCTTTCCTTACTTTCCTTATTCCTTCCCTCTTTTCCCTCTTCCTTCATTCCCTTTCCTCCTTCCTTCCTCTCTTTCCTTTCTCCCTTCCTTCCTTCTCTCATTCCCTGCTTTCTTCTTCCCGTCTTCTCTCCCTTTCCCTTCCCACCCTCCCTTTTTTGTACTTCCCTTTTTACTTCATTTAATCCATCCCTCATCTCTTCTTCCTTCCTTTCTTCTTTTCCTCCCTCATTTTTATTCCTCCTTTGTTTCTTCTTCCCTCCTTCCCTACTCCCCCTTCCTTTCTTTCTTCCTCATGCCTTCTCTCACTCTCTCTTCATTCTCTCCATCCTTTCCTCCTTCCTTCCATCCCTTCCTATTTCCCTATTTTCCCTCTTCTTTACCATCTTCCTTACTTCTATCTCTCTCCCTCCCTCCTCTTCCTTCCTTCTTTCCATCCATCCTCCCTTCCTTCCTTTCTTCCTTCTCTTATTCTCTCCCTCCCTTCTTCTCTCCCCTTTTCCTCCTTATTTTCTTTTCTCTATCCCATTTCCCTCCTTCCCCACCTGCCTTCCGTTTTCCTCCCTCATCCTTCCCTCCTTTCTCTTTTTCCTTCACTCCTTCCCTCTCTCCTTTCTTCTTTCCTTTCATCCTCCTTGCCTTCTCTCTTACCTTCCCCTTTTCTTCCTCCATCTTCCCATCCCTTTTTCTCCCCTTCATTTTCATTCTTTCCTCTTTCCCTCCCTCTCCATTTTTTCTCCTTTCTTTCTCCCCTCTTCCACCTGCCGTACCCCCTTCTCTCTCCTTCCCTCACCTCCTCTCACCTCCTCCTCTTTTCCTTTTCCAAAAATATTTTACACTACAGACGTTCTTGAGTTACTATTCTTTTTTTTTTTTGGTTTTGGGGCCACACCCGGTGACTCTCAGGGTTTACTCCTGACTATTCACTCAGAAGTCACTCCTGGCAGGCATGGGGGACCATATGGGGAACCGGGGGATGGAACCACGGTCCGTCCTAGGTTAGCGCAGGCACCTTCCCTCCAGCGCCACTGCCCGGCCCCGAGTTACTATTCTTGAGTTAAAGTTGTTTGTTTGGTTTTTTTTTTTTTTTTTTTTTGGTTTTTGGGCCACACCCGGTAATGCTCAGGGGTTACTCCTGGCTATGCTCTCAGAAGTCACTCCTGGCTTGGGGGACCATATGGGATGCCAGGGGATCGAACCGAGATCCTTCTTAGGCTAGC
>PVKC010041133.1:0-12202 GCA_004027635.1 Crocidura indochinensis | reverse complement strand
GTGTATATATAATAAAGGACAAATATGAAAGATTAATTTTAAAAAATTAAATAATGTGTTACTTAAAACTTAATTGAGCACTTAATATAATTAATTGATTGGTAAGAGGGTAAAGAGTACATATATGCATTATTCCTAATTGAAAAATAATCTTTCTGGAGTATCTGCCTGCCGTAAAAAGAGGTTAACTTTATCTTTTGATATAGTCATCCCCCCCTTTTTTACAATAAAAAGTGTGCTTTATGTATGAGGAGAGGACCGAAATAGATAAACTGGTTTGTTGATATAAAAACATCAGTAAAAGTTAATGAATGCCTTCATTAAAAAATTAAAAAGGTATATTAGCTTAGTGTTCAGAAAAATGATAGTACACAAACACATATGTTAATGCTGATATAAAGTTACTAAAACAGATATTGAGAGTGACGGGGTGGGAGGGAGACAGGTATGGTTCCAGAGAGCATTGAGGGAGATCTTTGTGGAAATGGGAGAATGTTGATTCTTGATTGTGGTGATAGTTACAGGAATCTACACTTATGATAAAGAGACAAATCTAGAGCAAGGATTATACCATCATCGGCTTCCTGGTTTTGATATTGTTGTTAAACTATAATTTTGTAAGAAATACTTTGAGGAAATGGGGGGAAGAGCATACAGGACTTCCTGTACCCTTCTTTGTACCTTCTCATGCATTTGAATATTTCAAAACAGGGATGATTTTATAAGTCAGAGGGAGAGAGATAAACATAGAATAGTCTCACTCATCTGTGAGATTTAAAAAAAATAAAAGACAGTATAGTAATAATACCCAGAGACAATAGAGATGAAGACAGGAAGGACCAGCATATGGTAGGAAGCTAACCACAAAGAGTGGTAAATTTAGTTACAGAAATAACTACACTAACAACTACCATGACAGTGATAGAGGAATACAATGCCTGTCTTGAAGATAGGGAATGGGAAGGAGAGAAATGAGGGACATTGGTGATGGGAAAGTTGACTGATGAAGGAGGATGTCCATTTTAGGGCTGTAAAGTAATTACAAACAAGTTTGCAACCATGGTGCTTAAATAAAGAAAAACAAATTTTTTTTTTTTTCGGTTTTTGAGCCACACCTGGCAGTGCTCAGGAGTTACTCCTGGCTCTGTGCTCAGAAATCGCTCTTGGCAGACATGGGGAACCATATGGGATTCAAACAACTGTTGGTCCTGGGTCGGCTGCTTGTAAGGCAAACGCCCTACTGCTGTGTATCTCTCCAGCCCAAAAAAATTATTTTCATAAAAAAATAAAGTTCCAGTATATATCACAGGGAATCATAAACTATACTTCCTAAGACTCAACCAAGCTGGAGAATAAAGTGCTATTTTAAACCATTAAAAAATTAAATTTAATTAAATTTAAAAACTGATGATTTTAAAAGTTGTAGCCATAATTCATAAAAATACTGATATAAAAGGAGTATTGGATGCGTAGTTTTGAATTTTGCTATTTATCTCCTTGTTATTCAGTTGTATTTGTTCGATACAAAATTTGTCTTGAGAACTTAAGTATTTTTTTCATAAGTTACAGAATTTTGACATGGATTTTCAACCAACTTTTTTTTTTTTTCAGCATGTTCCCAGAGTTGTAACGTCTGCACAACAGAAAGCAGGAAGAACAATTACAGCCCGAATCACAGGGAGATGTGATTTTGCTTCAAAAAACAGAATTACCAGCGGTTTGGCTATTATGGGAGTTTCTCCTCCTATGAGTTCAGTTGTTGTGGAAAAACATCATCCTGTCACAGTGGTGAGTTCACAGTTGATGACCTTGGACATTGAAATCTCTTTCCTGAGCTTATGGGTTTATAAATACACTTAATCGAGATGTGAGGACAACCTGGAAACATTATGCCTTTTACTCTTATGAGCATTTATACTTACAATTATGAAACCTGTTCTGTATCTTTTTCTCCTCTTTTAGGAAATAAGTTTCAGAAACATTGGGCTTTTTTCTCAAAAGCATAAAAGAATTTGTCCACTCAGATGTGCTCCTGTATGTTGATGCACACAAATAAAATATACACGTGATTTATTAATTTCAAATAGGCAAAATATTTGCTATTAGAAACTGTTCAGGGCCCAGAGAGATAGCACAGCAGCGTTTGCCTGGCAAGCAGCTGATCCAGGACCTAAGGTGGTTGGTTCGAATCCCGGTGTCCCATATGGTCCCCCGTGCCTGCCAGGAGCTATTTCTGAGCAGACAGCCAGGAGTAACCCCTAAGCACTGCCAGGTGTGACCCAAAAACCAAAAAGAAAAAAGAAACTGTTCATATTTAATTAAAAAATATTTTCCTACTCTTACTTTTTTTTTTTATTATTTTCTTCCCTTGTTTTTGGCCCACACCTGGCTATGGTCATTGATTAACCTTGCCTCTAAACTAAGGGATTACTTCTGGTGGGGCTCAGGAACCTTCTGGGGTACTGGGATCAGATGGCCACTTTCAAGACAGCACATTAATCACTATACATGGAATTTGGGCAATAGAAAACAAATACCCGTATTAGTTCTCTTTTGTTTCTTGTTGGCTTTTTGAATATATTACAATTTATTTTTTATTAATAATTTTTATTTTGACCAAAGTGAATTACAAATCATTCACAGTAGTATTTTAGATACATAGTGAATTGAATCAGGGGCATTCCCACCACCAATGTTGTCCTTCCTCCACCCCTGTTCTCAGTATTTATCCCATATTCCCTTCCTTTACCACACCCTCCCCGGGTTGCTAGTATAAGTGGTCCCCTCTGTGTCTAGCTTGTTGTAGACTGGGTATCGATTCTGTTGTCGTTGGCTTTGGATTTGGTGTTCAAGTCTGATCATTTTTATTTCTACTCAATGTTCATATGACTGGTCTTGAGCTTATCGGTTTTTGTGTAAATGAGAGCATTTAACTTCCAATGCTATTATCATGATTTAGGATTAAATGAGATAATCTGAAAATTAAATATCTATAAAGGCCCTTTATGAACTATAAAATCATAAATAAATTTTGCTAAAGAAAAACTATTACAAAATAAAGAGTGCTTAGATATCTCTAATATTTCTTGGAAGTTGATTTTTTTTTTTTTATTTTTTTTGGTTTTTGGGCCTTACCCGGTGATGCTAAGGGGTTACTCCTGGTTCTGTGCTCAGAAATCACTCCTGGCTTGGAGAACCATATGGGATGTCAGGGATCGAACCCAGATTCGTCCTGGATCAGCTGCATGCAAGGCCCCTACCACTGTGCTATCTGGCCCCTGGAAGTTTGATTTTTTCTTTTTAAAGTTCAGGAACACATCCTTAATGTATGTAAAACAAGGCATATGTAAAGAAAATGAACTCTATATAAACTATACATAAACTCTATATAAAGCTCTCAATAGGAAGCAGCCTTGACAGCTAGTTAGAATGGCAGAATTCTAACAGTAAGGTATGTAGAATGATTTTAACTCCTTTTCTTTCGAGGTAGGGTCACTAGATGATTATAGCAAGAGAGCCACTTGGTGTATGTATGTTTGGCCTCAGGTGCAGTCTGATCAATCCCTATAAGTGGGGACTGGAGAAAGAGCCTGCATGTGCTGAGAACATGGAAAATGTGGGTATCCATCTTCAGAAGGTGGATAGCCTCAGGAAGTCCTTAGCTGGCTTCTCCATTTGTTTTTCAACTTGTGAGATTAGTTGTTGAAATTGAGAAGAAATGAAGTCTATTTTTAGCAGCATGATGTGTACAGAAGTGGAGAAATCGACTGCCTTTGTATGATAGAGATGGCATAAGACAGAGTGAGCTTCTTCATAACTAGACAACCTTTTGTCATTAAACTTGTAGTAGGATTTCACAGAAGAAAAAAGATCAAGCAACTTGAAATTTACAGTGGCTGTTTCTGATGTTTCCCTCACAAACTGCCCTTTACTTATCCAGTATGTTCTGTACTTCTCCCCAGTAATTGACATGAATTAGAGAATCACAACCCACCTTCATTACTACCTAATTTGGGTTATGTAACAGACACAATGGCAATCCCACCCCCAGGAATCAAGATTTAGAATTACCAGAAACAGTTATTGTGGATAAACCAATAATCAAATTTGACACTTTAGCCCCATCTGCTGGGTAATTGCCTGTTCCTGGCATTACTTTATTCTCTGTTGTAAATCATGATAACAGGGTTACAGTGAACCATTTTCCTACAGTGCCTGCCCACTTACTTCCCCTTGGCTCCCCAAGGAGAAATAACTCCTCTGATAAGATCAGACTAGGTCTTTACCAACTAAAGTTTCATAGTCATCATAAAAAATTCTATTTTCGGTTCGAATCCCGGTGCCCCATATGGTCTCCCGTGCCTGCCAGGAGCAATTTCTGAGCATGGAGCCAGGAGTAACCCCTGAGCACTGCCGGGTGTGACCCAAAAACCAAAAAAAAACCAAAAAAAAAAAAATCCTATTTGCAATAGTTATGAAGTTATGCTATATGTATAAAAAATAAATTATATAAAACACTTTAAGATAAGGTTATTCAGGGGCCCGGGAGATAGCATGGAGGTAAGGCATTTGCCTTTCATGCAGAAGGTCATCGGTTCGAATCCCGGTGCCCCATATGGTCCCCCGTGCCTGCCAGGAACAATTTCTGAGCATGGAGCCAGGAGTAACCCCTGAGCACTGCCGGGTGTGACCCCCCCCCCAAAAAAAAAAGATAAAGTTATTCATTTTTTTTCTCCAGTCCCCTGTATCATAGAAGTCTTTTTAATAATATGTGGTGAACCAGAGAGAGGATGATGGAAAGGGTGTTTGTCTTGCACACGGCCAACCCAGTTCCTTCCTGCAGTACCAGTATGGTCCCACAAAGCTCCCAGGACCCTGTGATCCCTGAGCACAGAGCCAAGAGCAAGCCCTGAGTACCATCAGGTGTGGCCCAAAAATAATGAAAAAAAAATGTGATATTTTGATTTAATATCTATATAATTGTACTTGACCATATTTAAAAGATGGATTTTCGAAGCAGGCCTACCTAATTTTCCCCTTGGGCTCTGAGATAATGTGTTTAAGTTCCCCTCACCAGTGTCCTCAGCATCTAGTTATTTCCTTCTTTAGGAAGTTAGAGTCTATTTTAATGGAGCACCAAGGCCTCTGGAAGACCTCTAATGTGGCCATAAAAGGTTTAGTCAGCTCCCAAATGAACCAGGTGAAATATGAGGGACCAGCTTTACTCTGGTTGGAAGCAGAAACTAGATTAAATTCCTCAGGACTTTCTTATGCTCCCTGGGACTATCCGTTATGTGCTAGCTACAGGGATGAAGTGGGTGGAATGGCAGCGAGGGCTTTTGGCTAACCCCTTTTCCAAACACAGCAGAGTCCCTTTCTAAACTTAGCCTCTGTGAACATTACAAGTTTTCCACTTGTGTTCTTTTTGAGGAATGACTCCCTCTGTCCTTCCTGCAGTCCTCTGGACAATAGGTCCACACTCGTTGTGGGAGGTGAGCACATCTGTGTAGCTGGGTGTGGGCTCCTATGGAAGAGCACTCCCACATCTTGTTTGTTTTAAAGCTACTTCACCCAGGCGTTGCTTGTGTCTATTGGAAACTTAACAAATATGTTTTCGATTAAATGATAGATGATGAAATGCTATTGGAGAGATGTAATTTTAGGGAATAACTAAAACTGATTTTTATCTTTCAGCAAACCATTCCTCAAGCCACTGCAGCAAAATATCCCCGGACCATTCATCCTGAAACTAATGCTGCAGCATCCAGATCTCTGGGAGCCAGATCAACTCACACCCAGTCTCTCTCAAGCATTCATTCCATAAAAGTGGTTGATTAATACAAATCTTTGCATGGTGAAGTCTTTTAACTCCTCTGGTTTATTAAGGATTAGAGGGCTTTAGTTTTTCATTCTTTCTTATTCCTAGAACAATAAATATATATCATGTTCACCTTCCAAAAATTACAAGACACTTTTAAAAGTCATATTATCCTTTGTAACTATATGTTGAATAAATTTAATGTTATTTTTTTATTTAAGTAAACGTTTTAAATTTAAAAAATGGACTCTTTTTTCCACATGTTTAGCCTGTCACAGTACATCATTAAGGTATATAAAACCCTGGTTTTTTTTCCTCTGTTCTTTCCAAAAGACTAACTAAAGCCCAGTGTTGTCAACTAAATTTTAAAGAAAACCCTACAAAAAGAATTTATTAAGGGACTAGAGAGATAGTACAGTAGGAAGACAGTTGCCTTGCTTGTGACAACACCAATTCAAACCCTTACTTGTTGCCACACCACATACAGTTCCCCAAACACTGCCAGGAATAGCCCCTGAATAACCCTGACTGTGATGCCCTCAAAATTACTAAGACTTTCATGCAGCCGATCCAGGTTCTGTCCTAGTACCACATGATCCCTGAGTTACCCCAGGTGTGACCCCTGTGCTAAGCCAGTGCATCATTTTAATTAAAATTAAAAAAGGAAAGTATCCTCTCTGGTCACCCAAAAGTTGTCAAACTGTTGGGGAGCCTGAGTAAATGATGTTTACAGCTTGGTCAAAGAATAAGACCAGCCTCTCACGGTACCCTAAAGACTAAATGGCTTGTCCTGACATTTCATTTGCATGGGTCTCAGCCTCCTTAACTTTAAAACATATTTACCTGCTCTAGCTATTTAACAAAGAACATGCCTGTTGCATAAAAGTAAGTCCATTCTGAAAAACCTGTCCTCAGTCTAAAGACATAGATGGACTTAAACACCTGGAGCCTCTTCCAGTTGACACATGATACAACTATATGTTCTATTTGAGAAAATAATTTTGCCTATTGCCTCATGTTGTAAATAGGACGTGAAAGAATAGATATGATACTGGTAAATGGCCTATTTTCTAAACAGTGCCCACAAAAGATTTTCTGAATCCTAGAGGAATGCAAGTGTGTCACAGAGTTAGAGCTGCCAGAATTCTGCAACTCCTGACCCTGTTTCAGATCCCATCACCACTGTGGCACACAGCTTGACCTCAGTCTCAATAAACAGAAACCCACAGTACATCACTCCATGTGTCACACTCCTTGTGCTCCAGAGCTTCCTTCTTCCCTTGGAATCACTCACATTGGGAGCCTAGAAGATGCAACTCCTTCATGGTAAATTGAAGGTTGGTTCTCCCCTGTCTGAATAGGCCTCAGGTGTACTGTTGTGTTTCTGACCAAAGAATAGCCAGTGTAGATACAGTGCTCTTGGCTTTTCCTTTCTTCCAGATCAGAACCAAGTCCCTTCATGTCTTTTCTGGATTTTATACTCTGGAAAAAACAGTTTATAATTTTTTGTATTGTTTTTATTATTTTTATTGATTTTTATTTTGATCATATTGGCTTACATATCTTTCACAGTAGCATTTTAGGTACATATTAACATTGAATCGGGGGAATACCCATCACCAAATTTGTCCTCCCCCATCCCCATTCCCTTCCTGCAACCCATATCCCCCACCATCACCCACCAGGCTGCTTGAGTAGGTGGTCCCCTTTTAGTCTAGCTTACTAATAGTGATCATATATCTGTTTGGTCCTGGTACCCTCCCTTGTTTCCCCTTCTATTTTAGTTTATAATTTTTAATCTTGGGTTTTCCTTTTTTTAAAAGAACCTAGATGATAACTAGGATGTTTCCAGTATCTAACTCAGATCCCCCCTCTTTGCTCAGGTATTACTCCTGATAGTGCTCAGGGGACCATATGATATGATGTGGATTGAATCTAGGTTGGCTGCGTGCAAGGCAAATGCCCTTCCTACTGTACTCTCCCTGGTTCAGCCCAAGATTTTCAATACTATACCTTAGTATATAATATTTTTTGAGTTTTATCAAGGCTGTAGAAACTACTTTGCCTAAGGTACCAAGTAATTAAAATTAGTTTAAGATGGGCCAGAGAGATAGCACAGCAGTAGGGCATTTGCCTTGCATGCACCCAATCCAGGATAGACACTGGTTTGAATCCCAGCATCCCATATGGTTCCCCCATACCTGCCAGGAGCAATTTCTGAGCACAAAACCAGGAATAACCCCTGAACCTGAGTAACTGCCAGTGTGAGCAAAAAATAATAATAATTAGTTTAAGTTATATTCAATTTTAGTCAGAGCATGAATTTTTTTTAAAGAGGTCCACTAGATTTTGTGAAGAGAAATAGCAATTCAGTGCAAACTGACCATGTTGAACATATGGGAACAGAGAATGCTAGTTACCTTTCTTGTGAACTTTTTGGAAGCAGATGAATATATCTGTTCTATTTTTAAGTTTATGGCATTTTTATTTTATTTTATTTTGGGGGATGACCACTCAACAATGTTTCAAGACTTTGCTAGCTATTAGTACTCAGGGAACCATGTAGCAATAAAAGGAATAGAACTCCAACCTCCTGCATATAAAGCATGTGCATAGGCCTGTTGAGTTATCACTCTGGGCCCTATTTGCTTTAAAGATAACATGAAATGCATAATTTATAACCAGCATGATAAACATGCACAACTAGATGTTTGTAATATAATTAGACTAAAATAGTTCATGTTTTCATTTCTGGCCTTAAAGACTTAAGAATCACATATGGTCCACAAGTGCAGAGGCAGGAACGATCCCTGAGCACAGAGCACAGAGTAAGTCCTGAACACTGCCAGATATGGCCCAAACACCAAAAGAAAAGAAAAAAAGACTTAAAATTCAGATTTAAGACTAGAAAGCCTTACATTATAATAACTAGGAATTAGGGAATGAAGAAATCCGTCCCCAGAAGAGGTTCGCTAACGGAGGTAGGGAGGAGGAGGTCTCTCCCCTCCATCTCGGAGAACGCATCTACCACCCAGTAACCAGCGGTTCTGAGGTGAATTTGCGAGTAAACAGCTCACGGAGAGTCAGACTTGTGGAAATATCAGCTTTATTTGGTGGAAATAACTGAGGTCCAATGACCCAGCATCAGTTCCAACCCAAAAAGCCCCAAACCTTACACAGACCTCTGTTTTATACACTAGAATCAGGTACCACCCTAGGGTAGGGGCAGAATGCCAAGTCACACCCTAGAGTAGGGTCCAATCACTGATCAGGGTAGGATCAGGGTAGGTCCAGAAATGTGTATACATTCCAAATCGTGATAAGATTAGAAATGTTTACATATGCAACAAGGGAATATAAAGTGCTATAAATTGATACTTGACTTTATAACCTTCCCATTATAAAAATAGTAAATGTTCAGGGTGAGAAAAAATTGGAAAGTATTAAAAAAAGTAGAACATTAAAATTAAAATTATCTATGGGGCCAGCAATAATACAAGTGGGTAGGGCATTTGCTTTGCAAGCAGCCAACCACGGTTTGATCCTCAGCAACCAATATAATTCCCTGAGCACTGCCAGGAATAATTCCTGAATGCAGAGCCAAGAGTATCTCCTGAGCATCACCCAGATATAGCCTAAAAATCAAAACAAGCAAAACTAAAATTAAAATGTATTTGATATATACATTTTCAGTCTTTACTACAACTTGTTATTTTGCTTCCTCTTTTATTCTTATTGACTTGCTGTTTTGCAATATGAAGGTTAGCTTCATACTTATATGAGTGATAGAGGTTAGCATGACATCTGACCACCAAAAAGACCTACTCATTTTTCTCTCTTCGTTCTCTATGGTGGTTACTACTATAGTTTTCATTTTAGTCTGGGAGTTGATTTTGTAGCTTCTTGATAGTCTGTATGATTTAGTAAATTATATTCCACAGATGAGTGAAACAATACAGTAATTGTCTTTCACTTGTTTCTCTGATCATAACCATTTTTTTGTTCCAAAATACAGGACTTCAGGGGCCGGGCGGTGGCGCTGGAGGTAAGGTGCCTGCCTTGTCTGCGCTAGCCTAGGCCAGACCGCAGTTCGATCCCCCGGTTTCCCATATGGTCCCCCAAGCCAGGAGCGACTTCTGAGCACATAGCCAGGAGTAACCCCTGAGCGTCACTGGGTGTGACCCCAAAAAAAAAATACAGGACTTCATCCTATAATGGCAGAGGAGGACCCCATTAATATATATATTAATATATTAATTAATGCTATTTATATATATAAACAACAGAGTTAAGAGAGATAGTAAAGCATGTAGGGCACTTACCTTGCACACAACTGATCTGGGTTCAGTCACAAGCAACTCTTATCATCCTTGAGTCCTGCCAAGAGAGATCCCTGCATGCAGAGTCGGGAATAAGCCCTCAGCACCATCAACTGTATATACAATATATAATAAATAATACATATATACATACATGCATACATATGTAACAACTTTATCTGGTTATCCATCATTTGAGCATTTAGATTAATTCTATGCTTTGATATTGTGAATGATGTAGCTATGAACTTGGGGGGTGAAGTACAGATACCTTTGATTTAGCGATTTCATATCCTTTAAATAAATGCCAGGTATGGGGTTTGGGGAGGCCCCATGCCGGAGGTCTTCTCTCTAGCCTGGGGAGAGCTGGGAGGTTTGGCAGGCCCCCTTCCGTCCCTCTCTTTTTCCCCTAGACTCCAGGCCTTCCCTGGGCACCAGTCCAGGTGGGCCCTATAGGGGTCATCAGGCTTTCCCCCTAACTCTCCCTATAGTAATGAGAATGCGCTTTGGGAAGAGGGCGGGTCGTTCTAGCACTGATTTATGTTGGGACAGTCACTGGAAATTTTTTCTCCTTGGTCTCCTATTGATAGTATTGCATGCATATAGTTTATATATGCATAATATCCATCTTGTATTGTGACCTTGATACTGCCCTTACAAAGCTCATTTCTAATCTTTTACTGCCTCAGTCCCAACCCTTATTTCCCCCATCTTCCCATGTAGGTGCAGCTCATGACATGAAGCTCACCACATAGAGTGATGAGTGCAGTTAGAGAAATTACACTGAAAACTATCATAACAATGTGAATGAATGAGGGAAATAGAAAGTCTGTCTTGAGTATAGGTGTGGGTGGGGTGGGGAGGAGGGAGATCTGAGAAATTGGTGGTGGGAATCTTGCACTGGTGAAGGGAGGTGTTTTTTACATGACTGTTATCATACAACTACAATCATATTTGTAATCACGGTGTTTAAATATAGATAATTAAAAAATAAATGCCAAAGAGAGACATTGCTGGCTGACATGGAATTTTCTCCTTTATATATATTGGTTTTTCAGGCCACACCCGTTACATACTCAAAGGTTACTCCTGGCTAAATGCTCAGAAATTGCCCTTGTCTTGGAGGGACCATATGGGACGCCAGGGGGATCGAACCGTGGTCCTTCCTTTGCTAGTGCTTGCAAGACAAGCACCTTACCTCTAGCGCCACCGCACCAGCCCCTCCTTTATATATTTTTTTAATTTTACAAAGATTAAACTTTTCAATTAAAAGGTTCCTTTATCTCTATCTCTTGCCATCATTTTCAGAATTTTAAAGGTCATTCTAATAGGAGTAAGTATAATACCATAGCATTTTTAATTTGAATATCTCAAATAAGTGATATTGAGCATTTTTCATGTGACTGTGGCCCATGTTATTTAAATCACGATAGACCAAAGACAATAGAGGCTCGAACACTTGGCTAGTTAATGCCTAACCTGGGTTTGATTCCAGGCATCACCTGGTCTCCTGAGCATTGTCTGGTGCAACCCTAGAGTTGGGCTCATTTTAGTATTCAAGTGTGAGTCCACAAAGACTGGCTCCTGATCATGATTTTTTTTTAACCCTGCAGTGAACTGACTTGATCTTCCTTGGAGTTCTTATGGGTATGTTTTTATAGGAAAGACTGAATTCAAAGTTAAGGAAAATAACTTGTTGTGGAAGGCCTGCCCAATCCAGGCACCATTGCCTGTGCTTGCCACCACTGCTTGAGCTGAATTAATATTAGATCAGTGGTCTGATTACAAGCATTATGTTCTCAGATTTAAGTAAAACTGAATCAGGGACATTAATGGCAGCTATCCATGTATTTTGCCCAAATGTCTATTGTACTGAGTATTATAAAACTACCTAATCTATTGCTGTTTTCAATGTTTGACAATGTGGTGGCAAAATGGACCTTAACAAGTAGCCTTAGTAAGTGATGGAAAATTGTCTGTCTGCCCTTCTCTCTCAACTAGAAACCATCATTTCAAATATATTAACATGCAGTTTCCTAACAGGCAAAGTGACATTTTGAGCAAG
>PVKC010041132.1:0-12191 GCA_004027635.1 Crocidura indochinensis | reverse complement strand
TAAGAAGATCATCCACTACGATCAAGTAGATTTCATTCCAGGAATGCAAGGCTGGTTTAACATCCGTAAATCTATCAACATAATACACAACATCAACAACAAGAAAAATAAAAACCACATGATCATATCAATAGATGCAGAGAAAGCATTTGATAAGGTTCAACACCCATTCTTGATCAAAACTCTCAGCAAGATGGAAATGGAAGGAACCTTTCTCAATATAGTTAAGGCCATCTACCACAAGCCAGTGGCAAATATTATCCTCAATGGAGAAAAACTAAAAGCCTACCCTCTAAATTCTGGCACAAGACAAGGCTGTCCTCTTTCACCACTCCTATTCAACATAGCATTGGAAGTACTTGCTATAGCGATTAGGCAAGAAAAAGATATCAAGGGAATCCAGATAGGAAAGGAAGAAGTCAAGCTCTCGCTTTTTGCAGATGACATGATACTCTACTTAGTAAACCCTAAAGATTCTACCAAAAAGCTTCTAGAAACAATAGACTCATATAGCAAGTTGGCAGGCTACAAAATTGGCACACAAAAATCAATGGCATTTTTATACACCAACAGTAATAAGGAAGAAATGGACATTAAAAAAACAACCCCATTCACAATAGTGCCAAACAAACTCAAATATCTTGGAGTCAACTTGTCTAAAAATGTGAAGGACCTATACAAAGAAAACTATAAAACTCTGCTCTAGGAAATAAGAGAGGATACGCAGAAATGGAAACACATACCCTGCTCATGGATGGGCAGGATTAACATCATCAAAATGGCAATACTACCCAAGACATTATACAGATTTAATGTGATCCCTCTAAAGATCCCCATGACATTCTTCAAAGAAGTGGATCAGGCACTTTTGAAATTCATTTGGAACAATAAACACCCTAGAATAGTGAAAGCAGTCATTGGGAAAAAGAACATGGGAGGAATTACTTTCCCCAACCTTAAACTTTACTACAAAGCAACAGTTATCAAAACAGCATGGTATTGGAATAGGGACAGGCTCTCAGATCAGAGGAATAGGCTTGAATACTCAGAAAGTGTTCCCCAGACATACAACCACCTAATTTTTGATAAAGGAGCAAGAAATCCTAAATAAAGCAAAGAAAGCCTCTTCAACAAGTGGTGTTGGCAGAACTGGCTAGCCACTTGCAAAAAATTGAACTTAGACCCCCAGCTAACATCAAGTACAAAGGTAAACTCCAAATGGATGAAAAACCTTGATATCAGACCCGAAACCATAAGATATATAGAACAACACGTAGGCAAAACACTCCAGGACATTGAGACTACAGGCATATTCAAGGAGGAAAATGCACTCTCGAAGCAGGTGAAAACAGAGATTAACAAATGGGAATATATTAAGCTGAGAAGCTTGTGCACCTCAAAGGAAATAGCGCCCAGGATGCAAGAGCCACCCACGGAGTGGGAGAAACTATTCACCCAATAACCATCAGATAAGGGGTCAATCTCCAAAATATACAAGGCACTGACAGAACTTTACAAGAAAAAAAACATCTAATCCCATTAAAAAATGGGTAGAGGAAATGGACAGAAACTTTGACAAAGAAGAAATACGAATGGCAAAAAGACACATGAAAAAATGCTCCACATCACTAATCATCAGGGAGATGCAAATCAAAACAACTATGAGGTACCACCTCACACCACAGAGAATGGCACACATCACAAAGAGCGAGAACAAAGAGTGTTGGTGGGGATGTGGAGAGAAAGGAACTCTTATCCACTGCTGGTGGGAATGTCGTGTAGTTCAACCTTTGTGGAAAGCGATATGGACATTCCTCCAGAAACTGGAAATCGAGCTCCCATATGATCCAGCTATACCACTCCTAGGAATATACCCTAGGAACACAAAAATACAATACAACAATCCCTTCCTTACACCCATATTCATCGCAGCACTATTTACCATAGCAAGACTCTGGAAACAACCTACATTCCCTTCAACAGATGAATGGCTAAAGAAACTGTGGTACATATACACAATGGAATACTATGCAGCTGTCAGGAGAGATGAAGTCATGAAATTTTCCTATACATGGAATCTATTATGCTGAGTGAAATAAGTCAGAGAGAGAGAAAAACGCAAAATGGTATCGCTCATCTATGGGTTTTAAGAAAAATGAAAGACATTCTTGCAACAATAATTTTTAGACATAAAAGGGAAAAGAGTTGGAAGTTCCAGCCCACCTCAGGAAGCTCGCCACAAAGAGTGATGAGTTCCATTAGAGAAATAACTACATTTTGAACTGTCCTAATGAGAATGTATGAGGGAAATGGAGAGCCTGTCTATAGTACAGGCGGGGGTTTGGTGGGGAGGAGGGAGATTTGGGACAATGGTGATGGGAATGTTGCACTGGTGATGGGTGGTGTTCTTACCTGCCTGAAACCCAAATACAATCATGTATGTAATAATCAAGGTGTTTAAATAAAATATTTAAAAAAGTACCTTTCCACACCAAAAATCATTAAGGGCATTTGGGGGAAAATGTAGACATTGACTACATTTTTTTTTTTGGCTCAGGGTTTTCTGAGTTGTTCAGCAAATAAATAGGGTTCTTGTGTTCTTTGCTTTACTAGCCAACTGTCTGACTTGGCTTCAGCATTTGCCTTTCCCAGGTTCCATCCAGAGCTAACACTTTTCCAGCAATAATCAGACTGCAGGTACAACTGTTTCATAAAGCTGTTCTAAGGTCTTAACAATAAACTCATGTGAACACCAGGGAAGACATGTGTCTTTCTATTTCTGGTGGCTGGAGGGAATCTACCTAATTAACTTGATAACTGTGCCAAATGATTTTATAGAGATGATCTGAAGATGGAAAAGGGGCTAAACTACAACTCTGTTTCATATCTTTTAATATCAGGATTTCATCAAGTAAAAGACTTCCTAGGCATGCTGACCTTGGGCATGTGCATTCAAATAGAATATATAGCATGGACACCCTCATTGATTATATTATATATTATAACTTATTAATAATAGATTTTGATTATAGTCTCATAGATCAACAAAAGACCCGAGATACAGAGATAAACATAAGACCATCCTGGACAAGGATGTGAGTCTAAATCCACTATTTAATGTCCTCAGATTGAGCAATTTTGTACTTGAGAATGTGCAGAAGAAGGGACCAGAAAGATAGCATGTGGCCTACCTGGATTTGATCCTCAGCATCTCATATGATCCAATGAGCACCACCAGGAATGACTCCTGAGCACAGAGAAAGGAGTAAGCCCTGACAAAAAGCCCAAAATAAAAAATTAAAAAGACAGAGAATGTGTAGAAGAAAACTGAGGTTCCCCTTTTTAACTTTGAAAGGTCTAGAACAAATATACCTTACAAATTGAGTAAAAGGAGTTGTCTCCTTTAGAATATTGGGTAGGTTGCACTTTAGTATTCTGCTGAGAAATCATGTAGTGATTTGTTTACATGGATTTACACAGAGAGAACCAGTAAAAATTCTACATTTCCGCTGGATCATATGTATGATAATTTTTTTATGTATTTTACTTTAAAAATAATTACTGAGTATTTGGTTTGTTCTGAGCACTCTTTATCTTTCTCCCAATTTTCAATTCTCTCCAAAAATATGTCTATAATTTAAAGATCCTTGTATCCACTTTACAGAATTGAAGGAAAACAAGGCTATGCAATTTGCCAAGCAAACAATAATCAGACCAAAGGGAAAATCTTTTAAAAAATGAACAAGGTCCCAAAGCAAATCACAGAAACCAAACAGCTCTCACAACTAGGAAATCTCAGAGTTAAAGACTGAACACCTATCTCCTTGTTTCCAGAGCCCTCTACAATGGGGTGACACTGCCTTTGGAAATAGTTCCAAAAGCAAATGCATGTGAGGCTTGGTGCAAAGAACAAATACTAGGGAGATTCTAGTCTGACTGGTCAAGGGTAGCTTCATCACAGAAGTGAGAGTGATTGCTGCTTGAGAAATGAATTAAAAGAAGGACCTGATGTTGGAAGGTCCTAGCTGTCCCCACCTTTGAATACAGAAAATCTTCCCAGGAAAAAATTTGCAGGTTTAATTTGGGTAGACACTGGCCTAGATTCTATCTAAGAATATCAGGCACCAACACATTTGCTTCATGATCCTCTGAAAAGTTAAACTACGTTTTCTGTCCTTGTTTCTTTGGGGCTATGTAGAAAGTCACATCCAGTAGTGCTCAGATATTGTTTCTTGCTTTTTTCTAAGAGGTCACATCCAACTGGATTTTGAGAATCAAATGTGATCATGGGCGTCTAACCTGGCTCAGCCATGTGCAAGGCAAGTGCTCTACCCAGTATACTACCTCTCCAGCCCATTTTATTTCAGGGATTTATAAACAGTCTATGGTTATTTTCCCTGCAAGGAAGGAGATATCAGCTGAGCAATGTTTGTTGCTCTTCCCTCCTCTATTGGTTGCAGTTTCAGTTGACCCTTTGACACTTACAGATTTCATTTGTTTTGTATGTCCTCGTCATGTGGAAAGAACTGACAGTTCTGAATTCCTTGAGTAGTGCAGCATAAATTATTTTCTTGCCTTTTTATCTCCACAGTGTATGTTCCACAAGTCTTAGCTACATGAAGTTCTGTGAGTGAGACACTGACCTTCCCTTTGTTTTAGTTACTATCTTGTGCATGAAATGGAGAAATAGCATTGTTGAGATGAGAAGCAATACTGTGGGTCTGGCTCTTGCAGCACTACTATCTATTACCTAGCTTTCTATACGTGTAACCTAGAATGCATAGGACTTTCATGGGAGTACTGGCTGATTTGGGTCTTGCAAGTTGTGCGCAAGAGGCTAAGGGCTGCCACCAATGATGTTTGCAAAGCAGGAAGGTTAAGCCTCTAAACTATTCTTTAAGGCCCTGGAAAAGTTCTGTTCCAAAAGTACTTAGCAAAATGCAAGTCATGCTATCAATGGTCAAGAAAGGGAAACTACTAATATTCTTGGTTATGTCTTTCATATTTTATGATTTATTTGTGGGAAAAACATGACTGCTGATCATTTAATCAACAGGTACCCCAAAAAGCAGACTGTCGATAGTGCCTGTGTCAATAATTGTATTTCCTAATTGCCATATAGGCTGCAGAAGCAAAATGTTCCTACCTTAGTCTTATTCTTCTCCCTCTCCTGTTTCTTGGAGTCTCTACTTTTTATTCTTCCTATCAGAATCAAGGTAGATAATCAAGGTATACAAAGAGTAACTTTTCAGCATATGGGGCTGGAGCAATAGTACAGCGCAAGGGCGATTGCCTGGCACGCAGCTGACCCAGGACAGACCAGGCTTATATCCTCGGCATCCCATATAGTCCACCAAGCCAGGAATGATTTCGAAGCCTGTAGCAGGAGTAATCTCTGAGAGTCACTGGGTTCAACCCAAAAACAAAACCAAAAAGTTTTTGGTATAATTTTTTTTAAGAATTCTTTATTTAAGTACCATGGTTACAAAAATTTTTAGTTGGGTTTCAGTCCTATACAATGTGCACCATTCTTCACCGCGCAACATTCCTATCAGCAATGCCCGTGATTTCCTTTCCATATCCCACCCCCACCTTTCTCTAGGGTAGGCAGTTTGCTTGTCTTTCTTTTTCCCCTCTCTTAATTTTTGGCACTATGGTCTGCACTATTGTCAATGGAGGAGTGCCTTGTATGTCACTTTCACTCTTTTCAGCACTGAGTTCTTGTCCAGAGCGATCAGATCCAACCATCATTATCCTTGTAGACTCTTTTCTCACTATAGTCAGTGCTCTTTGTGGTGAGCTTCCTACACCGGCTTGAACTACCTGACCTAATTCTATTGTCTTTGGATATTGTTACAGTGCTGTCTTTCATATTTCTTATATCCCAAAAATGTGTGAAATTATTCAGTCTATACCTTTTCCTCTGGCAAATTTCATTCAGCATAATAATCTCCATGGTGATCCATGTATAAGAAAATTTAATGATTGATTTTTCCTAACAGCTGCATAGTATTCCATTATGTAGATGTACCAGTTTCTTTATCCACTCATCTGTTCTCCGACACTTGGATTGTTTCGAGATTCTGACCATTGTAAATAGTGCTGTGCTGAACATAGTAGTGCATAGAGCATTTTTGTATTGTGCTTTTGTATTCCTGGGTTATATCCCTAGGAGTGGTAATGAGAGTATAATTTTAATTAAAAGAAAAAATCAATCCAAACGTCTTTCATATAAACCCATAGCATTAAAAAGCTTTTAAATATATATAATATATTATATATCATATATTATATACATATATATATACAGAAGCAATTGTATGCTCCATAAATTACATCTGTTGAGTGGATTTTTCTCCAGTCAGTCATGCAATAGACACTTAAAGCAACCCAGAGATTCTGTGAGAATACACTAACAAGAACAATAGGGGGATATATCAGGGAGTTAGCTCATATGATAGATAGAACATAGGCCTAACATGAACAAATTAGATCTCTGGTACTATATAGTTCCCACTATCAGCCAAGTTCTGAGCCACAACTGAGTTGCTCTGTTAACCATGTAGGTAAGCTTTCCCCAAGTGGGCTTGGTCCACCTCACTGCCACCTCTACCCCAGAGTTTCTTTGTGGTGTCTATAAGAAAAAACAATGGTGATAACTGGGGAAATCAAGGAGCTGCAGCACATGTTTCAATCTCTGTTAACACATACTCCTTCAAGCACTGCTAATAGAGACTCCAGAGCATTGAGCCAGGAGTAGACTGCATTTGTTTAGACTTGAAATTCCATTCAAATCATTGTGTTTAAACTAAGTAAAAAAGAAATAAAAAGGCTATACAGTCTACCGGGAAAAAAAAGGTACCTGGTTCAGAGATGTCACCCCAAGTGGGTTGTCACTGACAGAATTATAATGGATGTAGTGTTAGTTTTTAAGATGTCACGAAAAAGATGACACTTGAGAAAACACTTGAAGGAAGTGAGGAAGTGAGCCATCAGAGTATTTGGGAAGAAAATGCTCCAAATAGAAGAAAAGAGCTGCTATAGTCTAGGATACTTGAAAAATAGCAGGAAGATCGGTGTTGACTGTCTTAGGTGAACAGTGCAAACAATAGCGTCAGAGGAGCTAAATTGTGGGAAGTCTGGTAGGTCGTGATAAAGACATGTAATTTTTTGGTTTTGCTTTTATTTATTTATTTTTTACTGTGAGTAGTCAGGATATTGGTGAAGGGGTATAGGCCTAGAACTTGTGCTTTGAATAAGTCAGTTGGCTTACTGTGTGGCAAACATACTATAGGTAAGTAAGGGCAGGAAGCAATTTCTGGTCTCCAGGTGAGAGACTGCAGCATTTGTTGATGGATTGGGTAAAGTATAAGAGGGAGAAAATAGTGTAGGAATACTTAATAAAAAGAATCATGTTGCCAATTAACTAAGATGGCAAAGTTGTGGGAAGAACAGAGGGCCAAGGGTGATAGAAAATTGAGTGATAATAATCAACCTCTGTATGGAACTTGGACTTGGACATGCTTCTTGGATACCCCCACTTGTCAGTTGGACTTGAACACACCCATTGGATACCCCCACTGTAAAGACTGTTGGATCTGAACACTTCCCCCTGGTCACGACCCTTGAACATGCCCCCTGTCATGCCAGGTACAAAAAGAAAATTTTGGGTTGTTGAGGGGGCCCAGGATAGTGATCAGAGCAGTGCCTGTTGGTTCTCAAGGTACCAGAGATAAAGCATCAGAGAGATGCTGCCTGCTTTGTAACTATGCCCTATTCATTCTTCTTTGTACCAGGACCTGTCCTAGCCACCTCCAGCCAGTGAATTTCCGTCAAAGTAAACTTGGTTTTAATTTCTCTGTCTCTCTCAGTCCTGGGAGGGTGGTTGCTGCATATTGACATTCCTGGGTGGGCGTAAGGTCCCACCCAGCAGCTGGGCCCCAGGGGCTCCTGGGAGCCTTGCAGAACTGGGCCTTGGCAGCCTAGGGCTTCTGCAGGTCTCACTTCCCCCATGGAATTTAGTGTGTAATTTATGCTACAAATATATCATACTGGTCATTTTCAAGGGTTATTCCTCTTCCTCTTTGGCAGCAGTCTGCTCTATGACTGTCCTTTGTTTTCCCTCTCAAGTGATTCTAGTTGGTGACTATGTGGGAGAGTGAGGGGGTGGTGAAGGGTTCCCAGCACATGGACTCCAATCTGACAGGTATTATCTGAGCTATGTTTAGGTGGATATTTTAGGCTAGAACCTCACAACCATGACTCAAGTATGACTTAACAGTTAATACCTCTCTTTCTCCCCAGCAGAATATGGATTCTAATTTTTCTTTTATATAGCAACTGATGTTGCCATGCAGATCTCTTGGTTGCTATGAGATGGTAACATTACTCTACCCCATGATTGGCCAGGGTGGTTTTGTGTGTGTGTGTGTGTGTGTGTGTGTGTGTGTGTGTGTGTGTGTGTGATTCTCACTTAGGCAGCTGACACTGAGCTGTTACTATGGTGAACTTTACAATTTACTTTGATTGGTGGAATCTAGAAATAGGTCATTGTTATGTTCTGTAAGTAAAAATAAAAAATAAATCTCATCGTCTTCCCCTGTCACTAATACGATGGAAATGTGGCCCTTAGTAACCCAAGGAAGAGCTTTGGAATGATTTAGGAACCATCTGGTGAAGATAATCTTGTGCTTAATGTGGGTGGGACATTACTTTCAGTCTTTCAGTCTTGCTTTGTGTTGATTCTTCAGGAATTGACAGTGTCACGACAGTGTCACGACACTGGCCAAAGGGATGTATGTGTGTGTGTGTGCTTGTACATGCATGCATATGTGTTCTGAAATAAAAAGTTCTTCACTCTGCTATGGAGAGTGAAGCTGGTGAGCATGTGAAGACGTTGTGTGTGAGTGCATATGTGCATGCATGTGTGTGTGTGTGTGTGTGTGTGTGTGTGTGTGTGTGTGTGTGTGTGTGTGTAAAGGAAGGGAGGGATGATGAGGGCTCCAAGCACTACTGATTCTGTATTACAACCAAGTGCTCAGGAGGATTGGACCATACAAAAACTTGGACCACTTCACTCTTCTAAAAGGAAAGGCACTAAATTATTGGCTAAATATGGTTTGGCACATGAGTCCAAGAGTCAAAGAGGGCTGTGCTAGCTGCATCTTCCACTTTTTTATCCCCACCCCAATAGTTGGGTATGAAGGTCCTGGAGGATCAGACCTCTGCTCATTTCTGTTCTCAGCCAATAGGAAGTGCAGGTGAAAGAATGAATTTTAGCCCTTAGGGTTATTTTTTGTTTGTTTGTTTTTGTTGTAATTTTTTTGGTTTGGTTTTTAGGCCACAACAGGTGACACTCAGGAGTTACTCCTGGCTATGCACTCAGAAATCACTCCTGGCTTGGGGAACCATATGGGACATTGGGGGATCAAACTCTGTTCCGTCCTAGATCAGCTGCATGCAAGGCAAATGCCCTATAGCTGTGCCACCACTCTAGCCCCAGCCTTTAGTTTTTGTAATAGAATTCCTCCTCTACAAGAAAAGCTGAAGAAAAGTAGAAGAACCTGGCATGAGGGGCAAGTTAAGTACATCAGGCCTGCCTTTAGTCAATCAGTCAGCCAAGCTTTCTTTTCTTCCTATATTTATGAAATACTGATCTATCTTTTCTGTGTGTGTGTGTGTGTGTGTGTGTGTAGGGATTGAACCCAGGACCTCATACATGTGATATTACTCAGTCTCTCTATTACTTAGTCATATCCTAGGTCCTTTGCTCTATTTTGATCAAAGAGCATTTATATTCATTTATTTCACATAAAGCAACAACAGATTCAATAAATAGAATAGGTTAAAAGAATTGCAGAGATATATTAGGAATTTATTTTACAATAAATCCTAGAACTATAAACCCACCAAAAATTCCAGTGGTCACACAGAATGACAGAGTTGAAGTAATCTAAATTCTGTTTGTATTTATAATCACTATTATCATAATTTATTTCTAATCATTTTTTGAAGGCAAGAATATATAGTATTAAAAGGCAGAAAGTCATTTACTAAAGCCAGGTCTTTTGTGTATTTACTCTCAAAATAAAAGTATAGCATTAGTTGTTGAAATCAGCTTTTTAAAATCAGGAATACCACGTTAATTAAAGAATAAAAATATTAAATATGTTGAAATGAAGCTTACTTTATATTATTAAAACTCAATAATATCTTTAGCAATCATAAAATTTATATTTATTATATGTATATATTATCAGGAGATTACGTAGAATTGCTTGCCATAGTGAAAATACAATTCAGACTGCTAATTATTTTATTGTTTTCGTACCTCACTAGTATTAGTGCCCTGAGTTTCTTCCCTTGGATTAAATGACTCCTCCTGTCTTTGGCATTTCCATGAAGGAGAGTCTCTACGTTACGCATGTCATATTGGAGCAGAAGAAAATAAGCATAAGTGATCCTGCATGTGTTTAAAATGATAGAGAAACCCTGAGAAGTGCTTGCTCATCAAATACCTTATAAATGCTATGACTCTGATTCAGTCAAATGAAGTTTTCTCCCTCCTCTTACTTATAATAAAAGGGAGAATAATCAAGCACCAGAAGTTTAAATATCCTTCTTACTCATAAAAATATTTTAATAATTCTTTTATCTTTATTTTCTATTTGATTAAGCTCGTGGGCAGCCAGAATCTTCCACCTGAATTTTTGCCCTTTAGTTCTATTCTGTAGCATTGATTTTAACTCTGAACTTCATTTTGCACTGAACTCAGCACTAAGTTTATCTTTACCAATTATGCTTATGACATGCCTTGCAGAATCTTCATAACTGCTTTAATATTAAGGGGATTTGAAACTGGAGGCATGAAGTTGCATTTGGAAAGAATAATAAAAATAGTAAAATATCCCTGCCACTTCATAAGACAGATATATACATTTTCAACTTTGTTTTAATGGAAGGTTCCATAGGAAAGGTGACTTGAAAGTCTTAATGCCTGTTAGGGCCAGAGCAATAGTAAAACAGGTAGGGTGTTTGCCTTGTACACAGTCAACCCAAATTCAATCCTGGCATCCCATGTGCTCCCCAGAGCCTCCTAGGAGTGATTTCTGAGAGCAGAGCCAGTAGTAACCCCAGGTGTGCCCATCTTTCTCCCCAAAGCCTTGGTGCCTGAAATTCTACTATTAGTTATATTCCTCTAGGTTAAATATTTCTATATATTCCTTTAGGTTAAATGAAATAATCTCTGCAAAGCAACTTCTTCTATAATGAAGGTCCCCCTGGGAAAAGTGACATGAGTCTCTAACTCTTTAGTATAAATGTGTATATTTGATTCCTCTGTTTTCTGAATAACATATTATTCTCCTAAATGGAGATGCTGGGTTCTTAGAAGTCTCAGATCACCTCTCAACACAACTTTATCCAGCATTAAATGTATGTTTTTGCTGTAAGGAATTCTACTTGCCACTCTGAGAACTGCATCAGGAATAGACCCATTTTGTTGGTAATAGTTCTAAAGGAAGCCCCAAATATAAAGGCATCATATACACATACAGAGACCTATAAAACACAGCTCCTAAAGCATAGTCCATTTAAACTTCTCTTAGCCCAAGAGTGCCAGAGTCTTTGGCTATCGTTTGACTCTCATTTTTATTCTATGCACATAGGTTTGTGGAGAGGGCCATTTGAGGTTTCTCTTTTATTTTGTTCAGATTCCATAGTTATAATGAACCTGTACTCCTTAATCCAGCTAGGGCTTGTGGCCGCAAACCAAAGTGACTTCCATAAAGCGCCTTTGCAGGAAAGGCATTTTCAGTGTGCATTAAAAAAAGTCAAGAGCTACCTGGCATAGAAGCTCAGACTGACAGTGTGCTCTTGAAAAAAAAAAAAAAAAGGAGGGGCCCCTGAGATAGCATGGAGGTAAGGCGTTAGCCTTTCATGCAAAAGGTCATCGGTTCAAACTCCGGTGCCCCATATTGTCCCTGTGCCTGCCAGGAGCAATTTCTGATCATGAAACCAGGAGTAACCCCTGAGCACTGCCGGGTGTGACCCCCCCAAAAAAACCAAAAAAAAAAAAAGGAGTTAATAAAAGAAAAAAACGTATTTTCTCTTCTATTGAATTGACTTATATGTGTTAGTTTTTGTTTCTTTGAGCTCCGTGTGTGTGTGTGTGTGTGTGTGTGTGTGTGTGT
>PVKC010041131.1:0-12202 GCA_004027635.1 Crocidura indochinensis | reverse complement strand
AGGATTAGGAGTCTCTCCATGAGCCGAGGTAACAGGAGAATCAGTGTAAATTCAGAGTTGTAAGGAAACTGGCAGTCATGCTTTCCTGAATGTCTGAGTTGGAATTTTTTTTAAAAAAATCAGTGAATGCCCAGAATCATGTACAAATCCACTGAACATCCTATCAAGGTAGAAAGAGGGACTTGTCTAGACTATCATGGAATCAAACGATCAGGTGTGCTTTTGGTGACTTTCTATGACAAAGCCTAGTACTGACCATATATCAAAATTCCCCGTGGTTTCTGGGTTGTGTTATTTTCAGTTTTCATGCCCCTGAGTCCATTTCTCAACATGCTTAAGTTTTCATCAAGTACTATTTGACTTAAATATCATCCATATAGCTGAAGCTTCATCCATTCATATGTTTTTTGTTTGTTTTTGGGTCACATCTAGCAGCACTCAGGGGTTACTCCTGGCTTTGCACTCAGAAATAGCTCCTGGTAGGCTCAGGGAACCATACTGGATGCCGGGATTCTAACCACCACCGTCTTGAATCAGCTGCGTGCAAGGAAAATGTCCTACCTCTGTGCTGTCTCTTCAGTCCATTCATATGTTTTACTTGAAGAAAATGTATGGTGTTTGGAAGTCGCCATTTTAGAATGTTACTTTCCCTGTTTTCATTAAACAAAGGCATCTATTACTACATCAAAACTTAGAAGTTGTTAAAGAGTACTACAAGTTAATTCTTTATTAATTCCAGAGATTTCTGTGAGAATGTGCAACCCTTATTAATTGCCTTCATGTCATTTGGAAATAAATCATATATCGTATATTTATACCTATACTTAAAGTAAATATGGTATTTCCAATACAGTATATTCCAAAGATATTATCATATCTGCAGTACTTTCTAGAGGTCTCAGACATCCCTGTGGGTCACTTCTTTTAAGAAATAAAGCAAATGGGTCAATTTATGTGACTTTATGCCCAGTTGAAAAGAAGTATTTTCAGAATGTTTTGGTCCTTTCTGCTATTGTTTTTGAGTAGTAAAGCTGAAGTTAAAAGTGGGACCTTTGTCTGTGTTAAAATTTGTTCATTTTTCTCTTTACTTTCTTCTCTCTCTCAATTTATTGTTTGTTTGTTTTTTTGAGGGCACATCCAAAAGTACACAGGACTTGCTCCTGGTTCTGTACTCAGGGATCACTCTCAGTGGGCACAGGGACTATATGAATTGCTGGAGATTGAACCCAGGGTCAGCATCATGCAATGTAGGCTCTTTACCTGTTGTACTATCTCTGCAGTCTGTCCTCCTGATGTAAAGGAATCTCTTTAATTGTTATACCTCTTGATTTACCAACATTAGGTGGGTTTCACATAATTATAACTATACTTTAACAAAAAAGTTCAAAATATCATTGGATGGAAGAGTTTTCAATGGAGTATAGTGCTTTGCAATGTAAGTGATATTTGCTTGTTTGTTTTGGGGCCATACCAAATGGTGCTCAGGTGTTCCTCCTAGATCTGCACTATGGAATCACTCCTGATAGTGCTCAGGAGACCCTATGAGATGCTGAGGATCAAAGTCAGGTTGTCAAGGCAGGTGCTTTCCCTACTGTGCTATCTCTCAGACCCAATGTAGGTAAAAAATTATTGGTCTTATTCAGCTCAGGCTTCTATAACAAAATACCACAGACTGGATAGCTTCAGTAACAAACTTTTTATTTTTCTATTTCTGTAAGGTGGAAGTCTATAAGCAGAGTGCCAGTGTCATTCTGGAGAACGACTTGTACATTGTTGACGTTCTTTCCTTCTATATTGGAAAGTTGGTAAATGTATTCCCTGGCCTCTTCTAATAAGGCACTAATCCCATCATAAGGTCTCTCTCACAACTTGACTCCCAATACACCGCTTTCTAACACTGTCACCGTCACATTGGGAGTTGGAATTTCAACATATAAATTGGGAGGAACATTCAGTTCATAACAACTTTTAAGCTGATAAATTCTCATCAAAATGAAAGGCAGATTAATTAATTCTCTTTTAATTAATAAATGTAATAAATAACATTTAATTTGTGAATAAACTGTGTACATTGATGATAAAGATGTTTCTCACCATTTCCCCCTGGAACCCAGAAACAGACATGGGGACGAGGAGGTAAAGACTGGGAAAACAAAGTCTCTAATAATTGTGAAGCAATTAATTAAGGAGTAAACTATTAGCATTTCTATTTTGCTAATTATCTCACTCTGGTGCATTTTAATATCATAGATACCAACCCTAGATTTTCTTCCCTATCCCTCTATATATCAGAACTTCTTAAGAGACCAAGTGGGTTTCTTTTCAGTTCTATGATTGTGTGTGTTTTGCGATTGGGTGTATAATAGGTGCATAGAATAAAGACAAATTACAGGAGTATCAAGCACTGCCCATGCATTCCTTGCAATCTTTCTTTCAGTAGTAGTTTCTATAGGAGCAGAAGTGTATATGGAGACCCCAAAATAAGAAAGGTGACATAATATGAAGCCCATTTTCTTTTGTCATTTATCCAGGATTCATCTCTGATATAGGCAATCCCAGAGAATTTTAGGACAGTTGTTCGATGAGAAAGTTATGAGAAAATCAAATGAGTCAAGCTTCTCTTGGCAAGTTCAGATGTCAGTCAAATTTTGCAAGGACCTAGAGTCTGGGTCTAGGTCTTAAACTGCCTCTTTGAAAACTCGACTGTAGGTCACATGATTGTCTGTGGCCAGGGCATTTTTCAAGCACTGCCAGAAGTAGGGGTAAGCCTGTGGGTTTGCTGGCCATTCCAGTACAGAATTCCTACAGAGCCTCTTTCGGAGCTGGAAGAACTTGGACTTCTGAAGGGGCTTCTCAAGGAAAACCAAGATAATCACATCCACTTTTTCTTCCATGAGCCTCTGATGGGCCAAGTAAAATGCTATCTTGAAATTTTCAGTCTTTGCATATTTGTCTGTCATTATAAACACTGTCTTTTTGCTCAGCTCTATGCTGTGTGAAAGGTTTTCCAGTACAGGCTGCCCTGGTAACCAGTCCCTTTCCTCAAGACATAAATTAAAATGCTTCTCTCGTGGGTCTTCCAATTTTGCCACAAGCTCATCCAAAACCCATTCTGTCACAGCTGGGTCTTTAGTGTCATACACAATGAAAGCATCGTAGCAAGAGTTCAGTGAGAGTAAGCGCTGATACCCTTTTATTTTGGCCTTCCAGAAATGATAACTATACCATACGTCCCAGAAATAGAGGTGGTTGGCTGTCATGACTACCATCAGAAAGACAACTGTCATGATGGAGAATGAAAAGAGGATCAAGTTAGTTAGGTCTAACTCACAAGTATACAGATTCAGAGAGACGACGCTCTGACCTTTGTGTGCTCCTGGCCCTGAACAAATCACTTCTGTGGCCAAGTAAGGAATAGTCACCTCTGTGTGGTTAATCCACCAGACAAACCACACCGCATCACAGGTGCACAAAAAGCGATTATGGTGCAAAAACAATATATCCAGTTTATTGAGGACATTTTCTGGAAAGCTTGTCTTCTGGATAATTTGGATTTTATTTGAACTGAGGTCCAGATATCGCAACTGAAAGGCATCTTGTAGAAAATACTTGGTCAGGAACCTGATTTGATTATTCTTAAGAATTAGTTTCTTCAGGCTCCTAGAACAGTTGGATAATCTCATGGGGAGAGTCTTTATCTGGTTGCTGCTGAGGTCCAAGGTTTCTAGATTCTTCAGATACTGGAGGTTTTCCCAGTTGAAAGATTTGAATCTATTTTTGACCAAAAAGAGAGTCTTGAGGGTTGAAGGCATACCATGAAAGACTCCAGAAGGCAAGTAACTTAAGGAATTTTCAGAGATATCTAGTAACTCCAAAGTGGTCAAATTCTTGAATAATTTGAAGTATCTGGTGTCACCATCTCTCCATAAAATATTCAACTGATTTCCTCTGAATTCCAGAATCTGAAGAGATTCACTTTCCATGGTCAGACTAGTGGAGGTAGAGATTCCATTGTTATTCATCATCAGTTTCTTCAGAAATTTTAAGTTCTTGGTAAAGTTAAGCATATGAGTAATTCCTTCTGATAGAAAATAGTGACTGTTACTACTTATATCTAAAACTTCCAGGTTCTTTAACTCTTTAAATGCGCGTGCATAAAGCAAATCCAGGCGGTTATTAGAAAAATCCAAGTATTTCAAATCTTCCAAATACTGAAATTCAGTGCCATTAAGCGTTTGACCGATGCTATTTCCCGACAAATTTAGACATTTGAGGAAAGAAAGCTGCTTAAAATCAGAGGACTTGATAAAAAATAAGTTATTTCTACTTAAGTCTAAAGTTTGACCATACTGATAACAATCTTCATTATAAGATAAAAGAGTCTCTTTGTTTTTGAATCGGCAACTCCTGGCAAACTCATCATACTTGAAATAATGTAATGTTTCAAGAAACTGAGCCCCATGACTCACTATAGAAGTTCTGGAATTCGAGCAGGATCCAAGTTCGCTTGAATCTCCAGAAGGTGAGATTTTATTCATGGACAGATCGATGATTTTCAAGGTTTCAAACTGTTTGAATAGGCTTAGGTCAGCAATTTTTATGAAGTTCGTGCCCAAATCAAGAACTTCCAGATTGGAAAGGTTCTGTAATGGTTTGAGGTTAATGCTACTCAGCTCCTTAAAGACATAACCTTTGATCCGCAGAACTTTCAGGTTTTTTAGGTAAGAGAATGCATTTGATAGATTTATAGATGCATGATAGATCTGAAGTTCAAAATTGAAAGATAAATCAAGTTGGACAAGGTTGTGTAGGGAACGCAAAAATTTGGCCTCTCCAATTTCTTTCGCCAAGAAGTTTTGGGAAAGATCTAGATCCCTAAGTTTTTTAAGATTTTTAAACCATTCACAGCGCACATAATGAAGAGAATTACTATGGAGTCGCAAAACTTGTAATTCTGTTAATGCGTCAAAAGCATTTTTATGGATCCAGAGGGGAGAATTATTTTCACAGGGTGTACAAGGATATGGGGCATTATAACATCGAGGGCAGTTTCCACTTAGGTCAAGAATTTGCAGCCGAGTGAGGTTGTGAAAATCGTCTTCATGGATTTTTGCAATCATGTTGTTATAAAGATCGAGTTCTGTTAAAGTTGATGGCAAAACCTTGGGCACAGTGGTGATATTATTATCTTTTAGGGATAGCAATTTTAAATTGTTCATACCTAGGAAAGCATTTTTTTCTATGTGATACGAAACATTACAAGGATTGCGAAAATAACAGTTTTGGCCCAGGTAGAGCTTTTCTATGTTGGTCAGTTCTGTGAGATTACCTTTCATAATCATGTAGATGTTGTTGGCCTCCAGGCTCAGCAGCTGTAGACTGGCAGGAAGACCCAGAGGTATTTCTAGAAGCTGATTTCCATCCAGGTAAAGGGCCTTCAACTGAGTGAGTATACTGAAGCTTCTGGGTTTAATCTGCAGCCTTCTGAGACATACTTGGTCTTTCGGCCCTAGCCGAGCTGGTATGCAGTTACATCGGAAATCAATCTCGATCAGATTGCCCAGCCACTGGAAAGAGGCTGGAGAAATTTCTGGGATGTGATTAATAGTTAGGGTGAGGTTGGTGGTGTTGGCAGGAATACCTCCAGGGATTTCCGTCAAATGCTTATCTGTGCAGTCTACAGACACCTGGGCCATTTCCAAGTCTGGATTTACATCACAGGGCAGAGTTTTGGGAAACCATCGAGCCCCGAGGAGTTTAGAAATCAGGGTCATGTTAAGCAGGATGAGAAACTGTCTCTTCTGTGTCCACATCACAAATATCTGCAAGTATAAGAAAGAACAAATGACCAAGAATCAAAATGGAGCATTTCCGTTTGCTACCTCTCTCTTGCTACATTTGAATTAATCAATGAGTTTGAATTTTCTTTTAGGTGGGATTTGAGGGTGGTTTTTGTGTGTGCACCTGGCAATGCTCAGCAGTTAGTCCTGGGTCTGCACTGAAGACTTACTCTTGGCAGTGCTCAGGGAACCATGTGGGGTGCTGGGAATTTAACCCAGGTTGGCAACATTCAGGGCAAGCACTCTACCTATACAGATACCTGTACTATTCATCTCTCTAACTCCCTCTTTACTCCTTTCTTTATAAATTTTTCCACACCCCTGACTACTTTTCTTTTCCAACTGTACCATCTTCACTCCAGTTATCTAGCCTTCTGCGATAGACTTCAAACTTCTTTTTTAACTTCATATGACTCTTATTTTAATAAATTTCAGTAATAAAAACTTTATCACCTTAAAGAGAATTAATTTTATTAAGTGTAATAGCAAAAACTGTAGTCACTAGTTATAACAATTAACTCAGATATCTGTGACCTATATGCAAAGTATTGTAATTGAGGTAAATCATGTTGTATCTCTAAATCCAGATCCTTTTAGTGTTATATTTATGGATATTTTTAGTATTCAAAAATTATAGAATTTTATAATATTGTAAATTTATTTTAATGAAAAGTCTCAAACCTACATAAAAGCAGGAGATATTAATGTGCTATCATCTAGCATCAACATATATTCACTTTATTTTTACCATTCCTGTTTCACTTTGTGATGCTCAGGGGTTACTCCTGGCTATATGCTCAGAAATTGCTCCTGGCTTGGGGGACCTTTTAGGATGCCGGGGGATCAAACCACAGTCCATCCTAGGTTTGTGCCACAGCTCTGGCCCCCATTCCTGTTTCACTTATCTCCCTCACCCTCATGTATTCTTGAATATAATCAAGCACTTTGTTAGTCTATATTTGTTTTGCTCTCTAAAAAATAATTGATATTCACTGGGTTTGTAGAAATCAAGTGACAACTCTTCATTTTCCTTCCCACTGTTGGAGCAGTGACTAGGATCACACACGTTTGTTGTGGCACATACAAGCTTTGTTGGGTGCTGGGAATGAGTGGAAATGTCACGGATTTCATGCTGGGCATGAAAGTGGGTTGGGGCTGGGGATCAAACCTGTAGCCACCAACAAGAAAGGCAGCATTCTACCACTGAGTCACTGCCCTTGCCCTGAAATTTGCTTAGAAAGATATGTATTTCTGCTCTCTGCAATAAGGACTTGAACATTCTGCAAAATATTGGCAGAAGCAGTTTGAAAAGCGAATCCAATGATCTACCTCAGAGTTATTTTACTTTTAACATTTTAACAGTAAGTTCTGGTCAGTGCTTCTGAGGTCAAGAACACAGTGGATTTCTCTCTCCCCCTTTATCTCTACATCTAGTCTGTTTTTTTGGGGGGCACCCCTGGTGGTACTCAGGGATTACTCCTGGCTTTGCGCTCAAAAATTATTCCTGCCTGGCAGACTAAGGGGACTATTTGGACTGTCTGGGATTGAACCGAGCTGGCTATTTACAAGGTATTTGCAAGGCAAATGTTCTACCCGCTGTGGTATTGCTCCAGTCCCACTCTGTATCCAGTCTTGTCTTAGGTCTCTACATAACACATCAAGTGACAGATTTTGGTCTGCAAACATTCAACCACATTCTGCTATATCCGTAAACACTCATACCCCAACCCTCACCCCCACCCTAACCTCCAACTCCTGCTGAAACTGTTCATAATCAGATATGATTATGTCACAAATCTTTTCCTGCTTGACAAGTTCGATACAAATAGTGAATAGTAAGCTTCATAGAGAGAATTAGTTTGATTTCAAATTATGGTTTTAAATCCAGGAATAGGGCTAACCTGGCTTAAAGCATGCAAACTTGACTCTAATGGGTAATTATCAAAGTGTTTTGCTGAGAAAAGCCCAGGTTTTTACCAATGGTGTTAATCAGGCACTAGAACTAGGTGCCAGGCTCAAGGTTTGAGGCTCAGTTTGAGCCCTAGTGTCCACAGAAAGAATGAAAGGTTTTCCAAAGATACTTCCCCGCATTACTACACTCAAAAATTCTCACTTTTCCCAACTTCAGTCTCTCTAGTACTTCCAATAGACCCTGTCCTTGTGTTTGGCCACATACCACCAGGGGCTCACATCTCCTCCTTCCCCGTCAGGTTACTTCAGAGTGTTGTAGTGATGCTGGAAAGTCTTGTTCCAGAACAGACATGGCTTTCCACTTTGTAGGGCCGTCGAGTTCTGCGTTCCTCTGTAATCTGCACCATTGGCTGTGAAACATACTGGTGCATGGCCTAGGCCGAGACTGCGTGCAGGTCAGGTCGCCAGCGTGAGCGCAGCGAAGCGACAGAGAGCAGGGAGAGGTGGGCTGCGGGCAGCGCCATGGGCCATCAGTGCGGGGCCCAGGGGCGTGGGCACGGCCAATCGGGGGCAGCCATGGGAATGGGACAAGACTTCAAACTTCTAAGGCTAGAGAGATTGTATAGTGTAGCCATCTTGCAAATGGCTGACCCATGACACTACTATGTGATCCCTGATCACAGAGCCAAGAGTAAGCCCTAAGCACCACAAAAACAAGCTCCTCTCCCCAATCCCCTTTCTCTACAAATCACTTATCAAGATGGCTAGAATATTTTTTCTAAGCCTGAATCTTATCAAGTGGAACAACTTTCTGTCAACTTTGAATAGAAATCTTCAGCAAGGTCTTTACCATTGCTCACGTCATGAAAGTCCTAATTCCAGACGACCCCTCTTTGACCTTGAACCACCTTTCACCTTGTATGACCACATACTAGACATCTAGTCTGTTTTCTGTTCTGCATTTGAGTCAGTCTTGCTCAATTTACTGTTACCTCTTCTTGAAATTGTCTTTTTGCTCCTCTTCCCACATCCAGGTCATTAGCTTCCCCTAGGTAACTGTCATTGTCTTCAATATTTGGTGTCTGCTTAATCGATATATATATATATATATATATATATATATATATATATATATATTTATCCTCCAAGTGGCTTTCTCTGACCAACTTATCTAAATGCTTTCTCATGTAATACCACATGTCCTTGGTCTTGATTAATCTCAGTGAGTAATACCTGACAGTGCTCCATTACACTTAAAAATTAATTTTGTATACATAAATAAAATAATCAATGCACGAATGGATGAAGAAGTAAAATAAAGTGAAAATAGTTCAAAAGACCTCTCTCTTTTACCAGAGTTCTTCAGGCCACTTTCCCAAATGCCCGAGGTATCCCATTTTCTCTCTTCTACTCACCCCCGAATTCCTTGGATTCAGGGGAGGGTTTTTGAAGAAGCTTTGCTTTTTGAGATATCCAGTTTGACACTGTTTTTCAAGTTTTCTGCAATCAATCCAGAAAGAATTACTCCATTTTTATCTCCCACTTCATCATCTGTTTAATGGACTATGAAACACCTCTGGTGAAGGTTGGAATAATTGGGTGTGGTCCTGGTCTTACTCACTGCCCATACACCATTTGGAACCAACATTCCTGGTGAGAACAAATTTATCAAAAATTATTGGAAATATATTGGAGTTCCATTTATTCATCTCCATACTTTCTTTTGACATATTTATTGAAATCCTGCTGGGAGCTAATGGAGGAGTGAAGTGATATATATTTAAAATCTAAAGTGAAAATACCACTAGCTTTTTCTGAACACGATGCTGACAGTGCATATGTGTGCTTAATTGTATGCTGTTCTTCAATAGAGCACTTTTAGATGCTTCCAATTAATTCTTTTGATTGTTCATAAAGTCCATAGATTGGTATATGTCTCCCAATATATTTTTTCAGTTTTGCTCCTCTCATAGAGATAGAATCTCCACTTGCAGTTGGGCATATGACACTATAAAAATTTTTTTTCAGCCTTCATGGTAACTCAGCTTGGTCATGTCTAAGTGTTAGACTGTGTGATGTGAGAGGAAGTGAGAAAAGCAGTTTCTGGGTCTTGTTCTTAAATGGCAGAGCTATTTGCTTTTCTCCCTTCTAGTTCCATCTGGCTTCAAAGATGGTTGTCATACTTAACCATGATAGAAGTTACAAATGAGGAATGTATGTTAGGAATAGTGAAGATGCAAGCATGTCCAGATCCTTATGTGACCTCAGAGAGCTTAGTGGAAACACTGACTCAATACTGCTGACTTCCAGAAGCTTACAAGAAATCATAACATTGTTAAGCCAAGTACATTTAATTGGATTTTATATTGTATTAATGTAAACTTCATCTTTACCAGTGAGTATACAGAACCTAGAAATAAATAGTTGACTGCAATAGACCCTAAATCATGTGACATTGATGTTATCAGTCTACCAGCAAGAAAGATTCAGATGTTGGTGGCTGGAAAATTTGTGGCCCAGTTAAGCCATCATTAGGGACTTGCTGAAAATACCACCTGTGGGGCTTGTTGTCTATTTTTTCCTTGAAATATGATTGACACTCAAAGACCTTAAAATCCAACTGGAAATTATAAAATAAATTGAAGAACATATTATACCTCAAAAAAGTCTTCAATGATCTGATACCACTGGCAAAGAAAACAAAATGGGGTTAGCAGGGGGGTATTGGTGGTGGGAATGTTGCACTGGTGAAGGGGGGTATTCTGTTTATGATTGAAATCCAACTACAATCATGCTTGTAATCATGGTGCTTAAATAAATATTTTATATATTAAAAAAGAAAATATATATAAAATAGGACTAAAACAAACTAAAGAGTATCTGCATGGTAAATAAAACAAAGGATAAAATTAAAAGACAGAATGGGTAAAATATTCTCATTCAGCCCATTAGATAAAAGCTTGATAATTAGGATATATAAAGTACTCACAAAGATCAACCAAAAATTTTTTAAAAACCCTATCAAAAACTGAGGAGAGGAAATTAACAGATATTTCTCAGAGGAAGACATGTGAATCAGTAATAGATACATTAAAAGTGTTCAACATAACAGAATTAAAGTAGAGAAAGGTCTACTAGAAAGTGATAGTTGAAATTGATCACTCTGGACAAGAACTGGATGCTGACAGAAGACAAAGTGATATGCATGATACCCCTTAATTAACAGTAGTGCAAACCATAGTGTCAAAAATGAAAGAGTTAAGTAATATGCCTGCCGCAGAGGCAGGCAGGAGAGGATGGGTGGGAGGGAAGAGGGCATCATGAAGGGTAAGAGAGAAACTGGGGACATTAGTGGCAGGAAATGTGTACTAGTAAAGGTCGCTGTACATGGTAGAACTGTAACTGAATCATGAACAACTCTATCTGTGAAAAAACTGTATCATGAACAACCTTATAACCACAGTGTTTAAATTTTAAAAAAGTTTTCAGCTTTATCTATTACTAGTGAAATCCACATCTAAACACCAATGAGAATGGCACATATAAAAATAATAGGAACAATCTGTGCTGGTGGGATGTGGTGAAAAGGAACTCTCATACACTGCTGATGAGAATGTGTCTAGTTCAACCCCCAGGAAAATGGTATGGAGAGTCCTCAGTAAACTTAAAATTGAGATGCTATGTGACCCAGCAATTCCATTTTTTCATATCTTCCACCCAGGACTTAAAACTATTCATTCAAAAGGACAATTTCAAACCGTTATTCATTGCTACACTTACTATAATAGCTAAGGCATGGAATCAACCTAGGTGTCCAACAGATGAAGGGATTATGAAGATGTGGTACATGTACACAATGGAATACTATGCAGCTGCAAGTAATGATGAAATCGTGTAATTAATTTACTGCAACCTGGTAAAAATTGGAAGATCTGTTGAGTGAAATTGGCTAGAAGAATGACAAATACAGGATGATTTCACCTACCTATGGTGTATAGAATAAAAAGATGAGGAAATGTAATAAAGAGGGGATGCTTACACCACCCCCAGAGCTTAGGAAGGAGAAGAAGAGAGGAGGAAATATATCAATGCAGGAAGGAAGGAAACAAAAAAGAGAAATAATGGGGTAACAGGGTCTGGACTTTGGTGATATATATCACTAATATAATACATTAGTGATATGGGTGAGTGTTCTAGTTCTACATCCAAAGCAAAAACTCAACGACATGAAAACATGAGATTTTTTTCAGCTGGTATGTTGGAGGCTCTGGGCAGGACAGCTAGTCATAGGCCCCTTGGGCTGACCACTTAGTCCAGAGGACTGAGATCCCCCCATGCCAGAGTGGTCTTCAGGACCACACCCGGTAAATTGGGCCCTGGGGGGAGGGTTTGGGAGAGAAATTCCTCCCTTATACATACTGGACCCCATTTAGGAGCTCTTTTCTTCCTAG
>PVKC010041130.1:0-12206 GCA_004027635.1 Crocidura indochinensis | reverse complement strand
GAAAGAAAGAAAGAGAGAAAGGAAGAGAAAGAAAGAAAGAAAGAAAGAAAGAAAGAAAGAAAGAAAGAAAGAAAGAAAGAGAGAGAAAGAAAGAGAGAGAAAGAAAGAAAGAAAGAAAGAAAGAAAGAAAGAAAGAAAGAAAGAAAGAAAGAAAGAAAGAAAGAAAGAAAGAAAGAAAGAAAGAAAGAAAGAAAGAAAGAAAGAAAGGAGGGAGGGAAGGAGGGAAGGAAGAAAAGAAAATACAAGTCACCCTTTTATTTCCTTTACTAATTTTATTTTTATCTTCTAGATAGGGGCTCTTTCCTACTTCATAGAACCTTGGAACCTATTTTATTTTACTCATATTTCTGCATTTTTCTATAAAATTGAGAAAAGATAAAAAGATGAGGCCAGGGGCCAAGTTGTGTCAGATGCATTGGTGGGAATAAAAAATGTCAGAACCAACTACCCAAGATGAAGTTAACAACAATAGAATTAAGAGACCCAAACTATAACAATCTAAACATAAAATGGACTTGTTATACTGGCAGGCAGAAAGCTAACAGTGGTGGTACAGGATGCAACTGGGAACTTTGGTGGAGGGATGTCAACACTCGTGGTGGGAATGTCTCTAATTCAATGTCACTGTATGCCAGAAATCCAACTATGAAGGACTTTGTAAATCACAATGATTTCAATATTTTTTTTTTGAAAAAGGAAGCATTAAGTGTCACATCATTTGAATACATTGCCATCTGGTGGCTGAGTGCCTTGCTGGGCTGGGAATTCTCCCTCCAGGACCCCAGTCCCAGAGCCTTCAGTGGTCAATGGGGAACTCAGATCACTCCACTCAGAAACAGAAAGGTGAGTTCAAAATGGGGGTTGGGAAGGGTGCAGTAATCCTCCCCCCACTGGGCAGGGCATGGCAGCTCAGGTACTCTAAGCCCAACCTGGGCTCTGATTCCCAGTGTCACACCGTTTGTATCCGTTGCCATCTGGAGGTCAAGTCCCTTGCTGGGCTTGGAGTCCTACCTCTGGGATCTTATCCCTGGGGTCTTCACAGGCTTTACAAAAGATAGTTTCCCTAGTCCTCATCAGCCCTTTTATCCCAAACCATGAGGCCATGCTGGTGCGCAGTGAGATAATTCTTATTAATCTACCATGACTGTACCACAATGTTCATACCTGCCTATATGAAAGAAATGTGATGTACTTGAGCTACTTGATAATAACATATAGTATATACTTCCTATACAGTGTTCATTACCTTACCACATATCTTTTAGAATGCTCTATATACAATCTATTCTAGATAGCCTTTCTGCAGTAAAGTTTACCCTCACCAAACAGATTGGACCAGAAAATGGAAAACCTATTCTGGCTTTAACCACTTTTACTTTCTCTCTCCCTTTTATATTTTATGTCTCATCTCATTTGAGCCTGCTTTTTAACTGTAATCCATCAATCTATTGATAAGTACGTAAGTTTACCATACTAAAGGCTATTTAATGTTCGTCTGTATTAGATATAATATCAATTTCATGGCATAGTATCCCCAAACAGAGCTCATTACAATGTCACTTGGTTATTTTGACTTTAAATCCATGATTGCTCTAAAGAATGCTACTCATATAACCTAAGCTATTCCTTTCACCAATCTAGTTTACCTTTACCAAATATGACTGGCCTAAAAGTGAAAAAATAGGGGACCTTTTACAGCATATTTGCCAACTATATTTTTTCTTTTTTTCCTTTCGTTTTTTTTTTTTCTCTTCTCTTCAAGTGTTCTGTTTCATATCACCTAGAAAAGCTTTACAAATGTAATTCATGAACCTATCTGGTTGCCAATGTAGGTGCATGAGTGTCTGCACACGCCATTTCATTCAGTCTAATATCAGTCTGAAATAGATACAATATCTACGCTGTATAGTGTCATCCCCTCCTCTTTTTCTTACAAACTCTCTTCAAGCACTTCAGGTTAATCTTTCATATTTAACCAATTTTTATGCATTCCTTAACTCCTCATGAAGCAAAACATTCTCTCCAGCCCAGCTAGATGTCAACCAGCCCCCAAAGTGAAAAGACAGACTCTCAGCATGAGAAGAAACCAACAGTATGCTGCTATTGATTACCTCCTGAAACCATGGACTTTTGCTTGCTACCAAAGTTGGTTCCTGAGAAATCCCCCACTTGAGGACATTTCCTGTTATGGTACCGTTAGGAGCCATCCTACCTAGACTGCAAAGCTTGAAGCTGTGCACAAGATTTTACCCATTCCCTATGTATTTACAACGAATTAAAGAGGACATATACATTTCCTTTGAATATTTCATTTAGAAATATACACCCCTTTAATAGGCACAACCGTTATTGAACATCTCATATAGCAGCAATTTACCCTATCCTTGGGTTCCATTCAATATACTAGTAGTATACTGATATACTATATACTACATTATAAATACTACATATACTGGTATATTATAAATGCTAGTATACTCAGTATACTAGTAGAAAAATCTCTGTTTAGAGTTCATGTAAACAAAATGCTCTGGGGTCTTTTGGTCTTGACACCTAAGCCCCCCCCATATGCACTAATAATTCTCTCTGATACTGTCCCTTTTTGCATAGGCACATCAAAATGGGAAAACAGTTGCAAACATGTTCTTAACTAATAGAGATGGTAACACAAAATTATTTATACTGCAGAGGGACCTTACACCCTAAACACTTAATGACTCCAGTTGATTCGACACTGACTATTCACCCCTTGAACTGAGGATTTCACTTATGGAAGCAAAAAAGGGTTCCCCCATCAGCAATAGGAACATAAATTCTACCAAGAAAGGCCTTACTACCACCACAGCATTGACTTACTCGAGAAAACAGTTCTTATATCACCCTGACAACCAGGCAACAGCAATAGTCTACTTTTAGGCAGGATTCTCTGCAATGTTAACTGATGAAGAGATGGAACCAGAAGACACAACACAGAACCCAGTCTTCAACACCGGATCTGTATAGAAACCAGGATCTATAAGAAGCCTGACAACAACAACAATGAGACTGAAGAACTGACCACTGAGAATACTAGGAGGTTGGACAACCGAGTATGCCTGGAACCTTGAGTTGGTTTTTATGCCAAGGTGCTCTGTGGGTAAGATCTCCCTGTTTTTTAGGCCAAAGGTGTTTATTCCCAATATCTTCCATATTTGGCTGTGCCTATGCAAACGACAATTACCACACACATTTTTAATGTATTTCCCATCTCTGGAGAAAAATAATGGGAGCATACTAAATCTTCAGCTCTTGAATTAACAACTTTATAACTGATACAAGAAGTTTCACAAATATAACTGCTAATGAATTCTCTCCCCTTCTTCCATTTTCTTTAATTTTCTGTTCCTTTCTATTTATTAATAACTTTGCTTTCTGTCACCCCAAAACGAATGTATTATGATCAGTTATGTCAGCAATGTGATAATTTTGTAAATAAATAATTAAAAAAACAAAAACATTAAAAGGAAGCATCAACAAAATTTTAAAAAGCATGCTAATAAGTGAGCAAAAATTTTTAACTTTATCCCACAGTTAAGGCTTGACATTTTGTTAAAAAAATGCAAGAAAAGATGACAATTTAGCAACCTAGAAAAATGTTCAGTGAGAAGTATATAGAATCAAGTAGAGCATGCCTGAGATTGCTTCCAGTTTACCAACATGGAGGAGTCCAGAACTCACAGAGTCTTCATTTGCAAATGTGAAAGACTAAATGTCAATGTTGTTGCTTCAAAATCTATGTCAACATCACCATTAAAGACAGATCTACAGATCCTGTGTCAGTCACTGGTCAGATATGCAACCCTAGAAAATATCTGCATTTTATCATACCCAGATGTCATGCTATGAAAGAAGTTGAATCTAGGATAAAAGATATAGTACAAAGGTTAAGACTTGCACTTGGTAGACATCAATTTGATCTGCCACATTCTTATAAGACATGCATATAGGATACAATAATAATATAATTTATTTTATGAGTTATATATAAGCCATAGTATCATTTTAGCTAGCAAAAGTAAAGGTGTAGTAATATTGATATCATTTATATGGTTTTTTTTTTCAGTTTTTTGGGTCATTCCAGGCAGCACTCTACGATTACTCCTGGCTCTGCACTCAGAAATTACTCCTAACAAGCTTGTGAGACCATATGGGATGCCTGGGATTAAATGCAGATTGGCAATGTGCAAGGCAAACACCTGCTGTGCTATTGCTCTGGCCCCATCATTGACATGTTTAATGTTCTCTAGCTTCAATAATTTTCAGTTTGAATATTTTCAGTTTTCTTATAGCTCTCACTTCTCTCAACATATGATTGTTTAATGACAGCCTTTCATTTTTTCACTGTAATGTAAAGTGATAGAATCCAGAGTATTATTGTTGTTGTTGTTATTTTATTCCTATTATTGAATAACATTTTACAAATATATCCTTGCAATGCAAAATAGCATGAAAATTATTTTAGGCATCAAAGATATTAGCTCATTTGCTAATATCTACACTTTGCTATAATCTTTCAGGCAATGGGTCTTTGGATTTATAGCCCATGTTCTATGTATTGTGCTGACTTTACAATGTATTGAGAAGACAAGGCTCTATTTTCTTACTGTGACAAGTATTTAATGAGTCTTATCACTGGTGCTGTGGGGAATGCAGAATATAGAACAGGGTTCTACCTTGCAGAACCACCTTCAAAGATGCATCTGCAGGTTTATGGCATAAGAAACCTTCGTCATTTTGGGCTCTGGGTGGTGGGCCATACCTGGAGGTACTCAGGGGTTACTCTATTATCATTACACTAGGATATCATTCCTGGTGGGTTCAGGGATTTGAATTGGGTCCTAGGTTGGCCACATGCAAGACTAGTGCTCTAATCACTATACAAATGCTCTATCCCCAAATAACAGACTTTGTCACAAGAGGCTCTGAATAAAGAATGGTCAAGAACCAAAGTGGAGTTTGAACCTATATAGACAGGCAAATGCCACAGAGGAACTTTGAGTTGAGATTGCGCTTGCACCAGGCCACGTGCAGAACAGAAGAGTTATGGCTAGTAAGCAGTGTATCTGCCATGCTTTGAACACCACAGTTTAGGACAGGGATATGCAGAATTAAAATGGTATCTATCTTCAAGTGATTTGTCCAGAAGGCACACAGCCTCCTTGTGCCTCTAGGTCCTGAATAATCTCATGACTTCTACACCATGACTCCTAATAATCCCATGACTTCTATGGAGATTTCCTGCTATCAGATATGCTGAGTTAGAGGTTCTCTCCAAGGTGCAACAAAACCTATGTGAAGATATACAGGGGCTCCTCATAAAAAGGACGGGCCAGTGAAAATGGATACTGGTGGGCAGGAGCTGGCCAGTGGCATCCTGACTCTTTTTAGATCTCTAAGGGTAATGACTGCCATTGGGGTAAAGCTTGTTGAAACAGTGATTTTCAATTATAAAAAGTGACTGAACAGTGATGAATTTATGTGAACCTCAATATGTAACAGCAGAAAGAAAATATGAAGCGTAATTAATTTTCTCCCTTTTGTTCTCTCATCTCTCTTCACCATGCCCCTCTCACTCTCTTCCATTTCCTTCCCTCTTGAATATTACCCTTATTATTTCTGAATGATTAGATTACTGTCTCCATTCTTTGTCAGAGTGTTTTATATTTTACATGGTAAATATAGGCAATTTCAATTTTTAAATCCATATTAATGTTTAAAAAGGATTTTACCAATTGTTCTTGAAAGTTTTAATAAATTAATTCATTTTGCTAGTTGTGGAGGCCTTGTGGTGTCTGGGGACGAACCCAGATCCTGTGTGTGTCTACAAGGATCATGCTATATCACATGGATTACCTCCATAGCAGAAGTTTTCAAATTCTGCCTTTAAAAATACAAGGTTGGGGTCAGAGCAATAACACAGTTGACATCTTTGTCTTACATGAGGCCAAACCAGGTTTGATCCCTGGGATCACATATGGTCCTCTGATCCTGCCAAAAGGCATTTCTGAGTGCAAAGTCAAGAGTAACCTCCCACCACCTCCAGATGTGGTTCAACCTCTCCCCTAATATATGGGTTCGGAGATTAGAATAAAAACATAGCAGATCCATGGCACTTGCCTTGTATAAGGCCAACCTAGTCTAGAACCTTGATATCCTATATATGATTCATAGAGGTCCATCAGGAATGATCTCTGAGTACAGAGTGAGGAGTAATCCCTGACAACTGCCAAGTGTAGTCCCCCAAAAAACATATATATGTTTTGTATATATATATATGTCTAATAGCTTTTTGTACCTTAGAAACTGTATACATAGTTTATATATATTTATCTGTATAAATATATATACAGTCAATATATATTATATATGTATATATAATATATACAGTTACATATATAAATATATATAAACTGTATATATACAGTTTCTAAGGTACAAAATGCTATTTGATAAAAAACTATGTTAACATCTAAGTTTCTTCTTTGCTTGTTTGTTTATTTTTGGGCCACACCCGGCAGTGCTCAGGGGTTACTCTTGGCTATTTGCTCAGAAATAGCTCCTGACAGGCACAGGTGACCATATTGGACTCCGTAATTCGAACCAACCACCTTAGGTCTTTGGTCTGCTGCTTGCAAGGCAAATGCTGCTGTGCTATCTCTTCAGCCCCAACATCTAAGTTTCTGATCAGATTCAAATATTATATTCTGATAGCATGGAATACAGCTTGGTTATTATATCTGTCTAGCACATTTACAATTTTATTGCTGATATATATTCTGCATGATAATCTGCAGCAAGTATTATTACCACCATATTTTAAAAATAAAGGTCTTATTGTGGCAATATGAAGTTGATATATAAGAACTTGGAAAATATTTTAGCTTTATTTTTTCTTCTTTTTAAGCAATACTTTTGGTTTTTATAAAGACCTCAATTACATTTTATTTTAGCATTCATAACACGGAAAAATGGAAAAGTGAAAGAAAACCAATTAACTCTGATTTTTAAGTATTTGCCAAGAGCTTACAGCTATTGTGTCCATACTACAACATATCCAAGTCAGGTAAGTCCTAGAGGATTATGCATTCAGTCTCCCCATAAACATCTTGAGCACCCACCATCATCAAGCAGCAGTGGGGTTCATTCCAGGAACAAGTTTTTATTGAAATGTAATTCTAACTGTCTTGAAAAGCAAGAAGTTCTAGATCATGCTGGTTCTGAGAAATGAATTCAGAAGGCAGTCTAGTTACATTTTAGTACTATTTTTGTCACAATTTGTGCAAACCTGAGGATGTCCCTTAACCTCTTTATGCTACATGCAGCTTCTCTAAGTTGAGAATAATAATGTTATAAGCATCATTGTTTTGTGATGGGAAACAAATTAATTCCTTGCATAAATAGAAATGATATTATTGCCATTGTTTGGTGTACTTAATGCCTATTTTAAATTTTATACACATGCCTTACTATCTAGAAGAAAAAAATGATGATAGAAATAATTACTTTAGAAAATGGCAACACTTCAGAGCTGAGAAATAGCTGATTAGTTACTGATCCAATGTCCACCAATGTTAAAGTGTTAACATAAGAACACAGAACAAAAGAAACACAGAATACAATAATTAGCAAATTTCTTAGCTCTATTAAATCCAAAGCTTTATGATTCCATGACTGATATTCCTTCAGTGGATGGCCAACATGTTCATTTACTTATTGGATGTAAGCACTCTTTTTACCAACCACTGAGCTGAATACAAGTGGTACCTTGCAGATGTCTGCACAAACAGGGGCACACATAGCAGACCCCTATGTTTATGCCCTGATAACACTAGGTGGATCTGAGAAATGTGTCTTGGGACACACAGTGGAACCCAAGGAACAGAAGGCTAAATCAGGCTTATGATAGGAAATGGAAACAAAGATTTTGAGATAAGATCTCTTTGTCAAAACACCGGGCAGAGAGAGGAAGGAGTAACCAAGACGCAAATGCAAAAGACAGGGGGGTTAAATGGCACTGGGTTTGGTATTTCAGTGTGTCATTGTGACAGTTTAGAAATGATCCAGAGGGAATAAATTAAGTGGAAATTTCAGGACTGTTAAAATTTAGTGGAAGAAGTAATGTCATATTTTACAGAAATAAGAACTCCCACTGAATCAAGAGAAGTTTTTGTGTGCCAGGAAGATGGATGAATTATGAATTGGAAGTGGAGGGGCATGAGTTAATTCAGTAAAACAATTGGTCATTTTCAATCTTGCCACAGAAATCATAGAAACAGCTCTAGGCAGAGGCAAATTAAGATCTGAATTAGGATATGGGTCAGATGAAGATGATTCCCTCTTTCACCCTACACCAAGGCCCTTCTGGGTAGCAGGAATTCAACTCAGAATAACACACAATAGTATCAGCAACAGGTCAGCAGACCAACAAGGACATTACTCTTGGATCCAAAGCCAGGGAGGAACAAGAGTGGCCAAGGACAGATCAACAAGCACCAAAGACAGCAGACTGGATCAGTGTGGAACTTTAAGTTCCACATAAAGACTTGGAATTCCTACATGGGCCATCAAGAGGGAGAAGTGAAGTTTACACTATACAATCAAAACCTCTACATCAACTTCTGGAGTCATGCACTGATTTCACACAAGAACGATGTGGGATCTGATCAAAACATGTTATTATAGTTGAAACTAGACTTAAGAAACAGCCTGTATACAACTGTCATATTCTAAAGACATATAATGTATCTTAAAATGGGATCCAAGTGGACTGAAGCAAGAGTAGAATGTGTAGGTCACTTGCGTTGCATGTGGTCAATTCATATTTACCCCAACTAGCGGGGCAAGTTATTCATGGGAGTGGGGTGGATCCAGCCTGTGGAAAAAGGGATTGGTGGGAAAGAAAGGGACAGAGTCAAATGGGAGTCTGATCAAGGTGCAAATTTAAAAGCCAGCAGGCTCTTATATGCAGAAACTTTCATAGGAGGGGGTAAGTAGCATGGAACAGCCCACATGACAAACATCTTTACAAAGAACGTCTTGTGGTTAATCTCTATAAGCCAGGCATGTAACACCTTGCGTACCTCCTATTTGTATATTCTGGTACAAGAATGGTCTTTTCTTTACTTATAATTTACTAAAGCATTAAAGTGTCATTAATTAGCTTTCTCAAATGTTTAACAGAGGGCCTCGAGGAATTTTCCTTTGGCTCCAAGGCTTAAACAATGGTCAATGCTTCAGGTCACGTACACATGTCACACAAGAACAATTGTCCTGTTAGCCTCCATCTTGACTCTGGCTCCCCACATACATTTAATCCCTGGCTTGATACATATAAGGTTCCTTGTGTCTACCAGGCGTGATCCCTGAGCACAGCACCAGAATTAAGCTATGAACATTGTTGGAAGTGGCCAAAACCAATAAAAGAGAAGGGAGAATGGAATCAAAGGACAGGAAAAACAAAATATCAGGTGACCTTAAAATTAGTTATGTGGAACAACACATGGGTAAAACACTCTATGACATTGAGACTAAAAGCATCCTCAAGGGGGAAACAGCACTCTCCAAACAAGTAGAAGAAGAGATAAACAAATGGGACACTTTTTTTAGCTGAGAAACTTCTGAACCTCAAAAGAAATAGTACCTAGGATACAAAAGCGACCCACTGAATGGGAGAAACTATTCACCCAATACATATCAGATAAGGGGCTAATATCTGAGATATACAAGATACTGACAGAACTCAAAAAGAAAAAAATATCTAACCCATCATAAAATGGGGAGAAGAAATTAACAAAAAACTTCTCAAGGAAAAATTACAAATGGCCGAAAGACACATGAAAAAATGCTCTGCATCACTAATTATCAGAGAGATGGAAACAAAAACAACTATGAGGTATCATCTCACACTACAGAGACTGGAACACATCACAAAGAACAAGAACAATCAGTGCTGGTGGGGATATAGGGAGAAAGGAATTGCCATTCACTGCTGGTGGGAATGTCATCTAGTCCAGCCTTTATGGAAAATAATATGGCTCAAAAAATATACTGTAAATTGAGCTCCCATATGATCCAGCTATACCACTTCTAGGGATATACCCCAGGAACACAAAAACACAACACAGAAATGCCTTCTTCACACCTCTATTCATTGTGACACTATTTTCAATAGCCAGAATCTGGAAACAACCCAGATGTCCTAAAATTGATGAGTGGCTAAAAACTGTATATATACACAATATATATGCAATATATATATACACAATGGTTATACACAATATATATATACAATGGAATACTATGCAGCCATCAGGAGAGATGCAGTCATATACATGGATGGATATGGGATTTATTATGCTAAGTGAAATAATTCAGAGGTACAGATATATACAGAATAATGTCACTCATCTATGGGTTTTAAAATAAATAAAAGACAGTATCATAATAATACCCAGAGACAATAAAGATGAGGGCTGGAAGGACCAGCTCTTGATATGAAGCTCACCACAAAGAATGGTGAGTGCATTATAGAAATAACTACAGTAACAACTATCATGACAATGTTAATGAATGAGATAAGTTAAATGCTTATCTCAAAAACAGGTAGGGTTTGGGGGAGAATGGAAATGGGGAAACATTGGGGCATTGGTGTTCTTTTATTTATTTTTTATTTTTAATTATGAGAACAAAGATGCAAAGAAAGAGGACAAGGTAAAGTTACAGTGGAAGGACAATCACCCATAAGCAGAATCCTCAGTAGTCCCATTGCTGATATCTTAACTTTGAACTTTCAGCTAAAGAACATTAAGAAAAATAAAACAGAATCCATGTACAATTACTATGTCCCACAAGTCCCCAGATTGTAGTACATAATATTTCTTAGCAGCACACAAAGCAGTCTAAAGACATAAAACTTATGTAACTCCTTAAACATTGAAGACAAAGTACTTTTTTACATTTCCATGCACATGCGTATTACTTTAAGTTAACCTCAAAAGTTTAAGTGGTTTATTTTTCTTAAGGATTATAGTCAAAGGAGCACAGTAACAACAGTGTTAGAGTGGCAATTATTGTTTGTAATGGCCCACCAAAATATGAGGGACATGGAAAGGAAAAGCCTTCGCCTAAATACAAGGAGACCCTACCCCTGAAGTTTCCTGGCATAAGACCAACTCTAGGCTCCAAGGCAAATTAGTTTGTCTAATCCCGGTCATTGTCTGTAGTGCCAATACACTTTTATTTTTCACACAGTCTCTGTTGTTTGTATCATGTTTCTATATTAAAGATCCTGGAACCTGCATATTCTATATTGCAGTCAGAATGGTGCAGACCGTCCTCCCGTTTCACCTCACAATTAAAGGGCAATGCAGAGAACCCTGTCCTGTAAGCAGGTCGTTGTTGTTGTCAAGTCTTCTTAGTGTTAAGGGAAGTCTCTTTTGAGCAGTTCGATGTCAGAGCCATGGTAGAGTCTTCCCTGACAGAGGATTGCTTCTAGGTGTTGTTATAAAAAAACCTTGGATGTTTTGTAGATAGCTTCCCTGGTTCAGGGGTGAATGGAGGATGCCCATTCTTCTGAGACCTGTGCCAACTCATTATATCAATGTTCAGGGTATAAGGTCCCATTGCACTACAAGATTTGTGTGTTCCAATCTCTATTAGATAAGAACTTTTTTGTATGTTCCCATTTTAATGTGCCTATGCAAACAAGGAAAATGCTACGTGGCATTATCGGTATATATGGGGGCCAAAAGAACAAGTCCAACAATTTCCAATATATGGTTCAATCATAAGCATTAAACTGAGGGACTCTTCCACCAAAATTCCTTTTTGAACAGCTCAGAAAGAGAAGACCAGATAAAAAGTGGGCAGAATCGTCACAGTAAAAGAATATTTAGAAAGAGTTATAGCTGTTAAAGAAAATACACATAAAATATCAAAAGACATATGTGTCCATTTTATGTCTTTTGAAACAGTTGGGGGTTGTTAAATCCAATGCATGACTTTGGTCTGTGATTAGAACTGTTTAGCACTTAAATTAAAAAGGGTAAATGTGAGGTACTGATGGTTGGGGGTGAGAGAGTTAAGGAGAATAATGAGCTTTGTCGGTGTGTGTGAAAGGGCAGACTAGAGAGGCAAGAGGTCGGTCTTGTCTAACAAATTAAAGAACT
>PVKC010041129.1:0-12181 GCA_004027635.1 Crocidura indochinensis | reverse complement strand
CTTTTCACTGACAATAGAACCCAACAATACAATACCTAAGAATAAATTATCAAAATTTATTTTGTGCAGGGGCCAGAGAGATAGCATGGAGATGGGGCGTTTGCCTTGCTGCAGAAGGTGGGTGGTTCAAATCCCGGCATCCCATATGGTCCCCCAAGCCTGCCAGGAGCGATTTCTGAGCATAGAGCCAGGAGTAACCCCTGAGCGCTGCCGGGTGTGACCCAAAAACAGACAAACAAAATTTATTTTGTGCAGAAGATTTGTATACAAAAAAAATTATGTACCTGTTGAGAAATATAAAAGACACTCCATGTTCCTGATTGATTCAGTGTAATACCCATCAAAATCCCAGCAGGCATTTTTTACATATATTAATAAATGTATCAAAAATTATATGGAAATGCAGAGGACCTAGGACCATCAAAACAATTTTAATTAAAAATGTGGAGGACTGGCTTGCTCTTTCAAGTCCATGCTCTCTCTTGAACATGTTTCTCACTTGTTTGCTTGCCTGTTCAAGCCTGTGTTCTTTCTTAAAACATGTCTCTTCTCCCTTCACATCTCTCTAAATTCCTTTCAATAAAAACTTAATTTCGGGGCCGGGCTGTGGCACTGGAGGTAAGGTGCCTGCCTTGCCTGCGCTAACCTAGGACGGACCGCGGTTCAATCCCCCGGTTCCCCATATGGTCCCCTGTGCTTTCCAGGAGCGACTTCTGAGCAAATAGCCAGGAGTAACCCCTGAGCGTCACCGGGTGTGGCCCCCAAAAAACAAACAAACAAAAAACTTAAGTTCACATGCACATACATGCACACACAAACACACACATTGTGAAATTCAAACTATCCCACTTCAATGGTATAACAACAAGCAAATAAAATGAAACAAAATAGTTTAGAAATAAATCGTTTCATTTATGGTCAATTGATTTTCAACAAAGGAGACAAGGCAAGCTAGTGGGGGAAGAAATGGTATACTGGAGTTCAATCCTAGCACCACATCATTCTCTGAGCACCACTATGAATCACCCTGAACACAGAGCCCAGAATAGCCCCTAAGTATCATTGCAGGTGGTCCCCAAACCAAAATGAATAAAAGCAATAGCAGGACAGTTGGCTAAGCACAACTATATTTTATATTTATGTTTGTTTGTCTGTTTTGATTTTTGGGTCACACTCAGAGGTGTTCAAGGAGTACTCCTGGCTCTGCACTCAGGAATTAAACTGGCAGATTTTGTGGACCAGATAGGCTGCTAGAGATGGAACGTGGATTGGCCATATGCAAAGGCAAGTGACCTACTTGTGACCCTATATTTATGTTTTGTTTAATTTGCAGTCCAGAGATTGAACCCAGGGCTTCACATATGCAGAACAAGTCTGCCATTGTGAACTGTTTTTTTGAGGGGGCCACTCCCAGTGGTGTTCAGGACTTGTTCTTGGCTAGGTGTTCATGGGAACCATATATGGTGTTAGAGTACTAAAACTATGATGCCCTACAAAATTTTATATTTTATATTTATATTTATATATTTATATATATATATTTTGGTTTTTTGGGTCACACCCAGTGATGCGCAGAGGTTACTCCTGGCTATGCACTCAGAAGTCGCTCCTGGCTTGGGGGACCATATGGGACACCGGGGGATCAAACCGCGGTCCGTCCAAGGCTAGCGCAGGCAAGGCAGGCACCTTACCTTTAGCGCCACCGCCCGGCCCCATATATTTATATTTATATATTGAGCCACACCCAACAGTGCTCAGGGGTTACTCTAGCTCTGTGCTCAGAAATCGCTCCTGGCAGCCATGGATTCGCAATAATGTGGGTCCTGGGTCGACTGCTTGCAAGGCAAACACCCTATGGTTGTGCTATCTCTTCAACCCAAAATTATACTTTTAGTTTTTTTTTTTGGGGGGGGGAGCATACCCGGCTATGCTCAGGGGTTACTCCTGGATATCTGCTCAGAAATATCTCCTGGCAGGCACGGGGGACCATGTGGGGCACCGGGATTTAAACCAACCACCTTAGGTCCTGGATCGGCTGCTTGCAAAGCAAACGCCACTATCTCTCTGGCCCCTCAAAATTATACTTTTAATCCCTCATACCAGGACATATTAAGCAGTGAATTGTAAACCTAAATATGAGGGCTATTATTATAATAAACTCTGGAAGAAAACAGATTAAAATCTTAGAAACTGTGTTGGGAAGAATTCTTAGATGAGACATTAAAAATGCAAACTGTAGTGCCAAGAATGTAGCTAAAGTATAGCACTTGTCTTGCATGTTCAAGGCACTGGATTTGATTTCTGGTACCATAAAAATAAAAACTGGAGAAAAACTTAAAGGGTAGCTTAAGGTCCTGAGCTTGATTCCACCACTAAACAGGCTGTAGATGTGGTCCTGGTGGTTCTTGGCACTGCCAGGCATAGCCTCTGTAGAAAAACACAGTCAGGGGCCAGAGTGATAGCTCAAAGGCCTGGGCAGAAGCTGCATGTGGGAGGGAAGCCCAGGTTAGATCCCTGGCTCTATATGGTTCCATGAGCACTAATGCAGTAACCCCCTGTCCCCTCCCAATCAATTGAGCTGGGAAGAGGCTCCAAGTACAGCCAAATCTCCCTATCCCCTGAAAAAAATCCAGTAAAAAATAATATCCTAGAGCAAAATTATAAATGTTTAATTTAAAATAGCACTAGAAACTAAAAGTAAGCTGTAAAGAGAGTACGGGACAAGACGCTTGTTTTGTATGTAGTCAGCACTAGTTTGATTTCCCCAGAACCCCATATGGTTCCCCAAGCCTCACCAGGAGTGACCCCTAAATGTAGAGCAAAGAATAAACTCTGAATACTTCCACGTGTGGTCCCCAAACCAAAATAAAGTGGATCAGTCACCAAAAAGGGAGAAAATTTTTGCCAAGCACATATCTGATAAGAGTTTATATTGGGATTATGTGAGATTCTTACAAGTGAAATAAGATCCACTTACCATGAGCAAAAATGAAGGTGAGGGCCCGGGAGATAGCATGGAGGTAAGGTGTTTGCCTTTCATGCAAAATGTCATCGGTTCGAATCCCAGTGCCCCATATGGTCCCCCGTGCCTGCCAGGAGCAATTTCTGAGCATGGAGCCAGGAGTAACCCCTGAGCACTGCCGGGTGTGACCCAAAAACAAAAACAAAAAAAAAATGAAGGTGAAACAGGCTAAAATAAAGACACCCTTGTGAATTGGAGAAAAATAAGTGCACATCAGATATCAGCTAAAAGGCTAATATCCAAGATATATAAAGCACTGAAAACTCAATCACAAAATATAAATAACCCATCAGAAAACGGGGAGAGGAGAGAAACAGAGACTTGCCTAAAGAAAACATGGACAGCCAACAGGCATATTATATGGGAAATATGATAATATATTTATTAAATAGGATAAGCAAGTAAGACCCTTGCTGTGCACACCTTGCTTAGGTTCAATGTCTAGTACCCACACATATAGTCCAGCCAAGTGTGACTCCTGAGTACTGAAACAGGAGTAAGTCCTGTGCACAAAGCTGTAGCCCCAAAAACCAAACCAAAAAACAGTGTCATCTCATACCCAGAGAAGTGCACATCAGAGAGACTGAGAAAAACCAGTGAGGGGGAAAGGAACACTCAATCACTGTTGATGGGAGGGTTGTTGGGTTCAGTCTTTATGGAAATAGTATGGGCACTTCTGGCTTTTGTCTTCTTTTTAGTATGGAGACTTGTGAAAAAAAGGAAAAAAGAATAGAAATTCCTAGGATCTAACAATCTCAACTCTTGGCATCTATCCCAAGAACCCAAACATTAAGTCCAAAAGATGAATGCACACTATATTCATTTATCATTGAGAATAATTTTCAATATGAGTAGATAAAGATACTGTAGTATTAAAAACTAGCAAAAATAAGTTAATATATAACATGTTAAATTAAGAAAAAATAAGTTGTGATATAAATTTATATACATACATAATGGAATACTATGCAGCTGTAATAAAAGACAAAATTTTTTCCTTTTCTAAAACGTAAATAGAGTTAGATACCTTTTTTGTTTGTCTGGTCTGGTGTGGTGTTTCTATACCCCATGGTGCTCAGGAATCACTCTGATACATGGTGCTGGGGATTGAGCCCATGTTGGCTGTTTAATTGTTGTACTATGTATCTGGCTCCTGTTTTGTTTCTTAGAGGTCACACCTAGTGGTACACAGGGGACTATGTCATGCCAGTGATCAAACCGGGCTCCCTGCATGCAGAGCATGCACTCAGACCTTTGAGCTCTCTCTCTCTCTCTAGCCCCTAGGGTGCTATGTGAAACAAAATAAGTCAGAAGGATGAGAACAAATTGCAGACGATCGATCTCACCTGGAACTGGACAGTATGGAATGGTGACAAACTCTCCAATTTTCACTACAGAACTGGGGTTACCAAGTGGTAGGGGCAGGGGATGTTAAGGGAGGAAGAGGCAGACTACAAGTGACATAGGACAGTGTCAGTGGGTCTATGACACTTCGGTGCAGTGATTTGCACATCGGAAGCATACACTGTTGAGCTCTAATCCAACCATCATCTCCACAATAAAAGTTATAAATGTAAAACAGATACATGAGGTATATAGATATAACATAATAAATATAATTTATATAAATATATAGGTTTTGGGGCCCGAGAGATAGCATGGAGGTAAGGCATTTGCCTTTCATGCAAAAGGTCATCAGTTCGAATCCTGGTGCCCCATATGGTCCCCCGTGCCTGCCAGGAGCAATTTTTGAGCATGGAGCCAGGAGTAACCCCTGAACACTGCCGGGTGTGACCCAAAAACCAAAAAAAAAAATATATATATAGGTTTTGGGGTCAAATCCAGCTCAGGATTTATTCCTAATTCTGTGTCAGAATGGAACTCGGGCTGGCTGCATGCAAGGCAAGCACCTTATCTGATACTCTCTCTCTCTCTCTCTTTCTCTCTCTCTCTCTCTCTCTATCTCTCTCTCACTCTCACTCTGGCCCCTCCATTAATAATAAAATGAAGAAAAGGTTCCACTCACTAACTACTGTAAACCGAGGTGCTTCAAAATAAAAGTTTTAATAATAAGTGAAATATCTGAATAAATGTTTCACAGAAGGAGGTAGGTATATAAATAGCTCCATTTCATGCTTGTGTTAGGAAAATCAAGATCAAAGTATCCCCTCTGGCCCCTGTTCCTGAAACCAGCCCTGGAGTCTCTAGAACTGTACATTTCCCACATCACGGGTGACGGTGGGAACGGAAGGAGAAAGGGAAGAAGGGAAGCAGGGAAGGAAGAAGTAAGGGGAGAAGGAAGGGAGGAAGGGAGGGAGGGAAGGAGGGAGGGAGGGAGGGAGAGAGGAAGAGAGAGAAAAGAGGAAGTTGATAGTGATAGTCCAGTGGGTGGTGAACTTTCCTTGCATGAGGATAACCTGGGTTCAATCTCCGACATCCCATTTGATCCCCTGAGACCTTCGAGAATTAATTATGAGTATAGAGCCAGGAGTAACCCCAAAGCATTGCTGGGTGTGTCCTAAAACCCAAAGCCAGAATCAACAAGAAGAGATGGAAGGAAAGGAGAAAGGGGTGGAGGAAGGGACACACGTCTATAGTCTAGTTCTTTCTATAGGAAACACTGGCAGGGAGATAGCATGGAGGTAAGGCGTTTGCCTTTCATGCAAAAGGTCATCGGTTCGAATCCCGGTGCTCCATATGGTCCCCCATGCCTGCCAGGAGCAATTTCTGAGCATGGAGCCAGGAGCCAGGAGTAAACCCTGAGCGCTGCCGGGTGTGACCCAAAGACCAAAAAAAAAAAAAAAAAAAAAAAGGAAACACTGGCAGGGAGAGATGACATCATGGTCAGATCTAAACCAACATGAAGGAATCTGTTGGAGGGATGAAAATGCTGGAAAAGTTGGGTGTGCTGATGGTAGCACAACTCAATACATTTACTAAAAGGTCCTGATCAGTAAGTAAATGTAGGGGGTATAGCTCAGCTGTAGAGCATTTGACTGCAATACGTAAATGTTAGGTTCTGTAGATTATACTTCAGGCTCAAATCTGTAAAATCCTGTAAGCAGGAAACAATGGGTGAATCCCTGCTTTCTGTCTGTCTTGGAGCCTGTCTCTACAAACTCTTCCAGTGCCAAGCTCCCTGCAGAACTCTGTGCCCACCTCCTCCGTACAGTACAGTCAGGCAGACGGCAAGGTGCAGATGGCCGAGTCTATGCAAACTGTCCTGGCAACTTCTTATCCCACCCCTAAATCAGACTGGGTTCACTCTCCACTTCTACCCACTGCTAGAAAAGCTTGCAAAGAGACAGCAAGAGCCCATGTCTGAGAGTCTCCTGTGAACCCATGACTGTTCATGTGAGAATAAAGAAATCTGAACTTATGCTTAGTAGCAAAGAGGGGAAATGGACCCCAGCATTTCATTATGCAATTCCAGTTAACAAAATGATCGTGTTGTGGCCGAAGCGATAGCAGAGTAGTAAGGTGTTTGCCTTGCATACTGCCAACACAGGATGAGCCCGAGGTTCGAATCCTGGCATCCCATATGGTCCCTCAAGCCTGCCAGGGGCGTCTTCTGAGTGCAGAGCCAGGAGTGACCTCTGAACACTGCTGGGTGTGACCCACAAACACCCCCCCCCCCACAAAAAAAAAAAAAAGATCATGCTAGGGTCAAAGTCATGCTAAACGCTACTTCCTAGTCTTTCCTCTCCCCTCAAGATTCCCTCTGGCTTCCACCCTCTGACTAGCACAACCAAAAGCTGCCCTGAGACCCAGCAAACTGGGCTGGGACCTGGCAGGGTGAGGAGTTGAGAGTCACCTCACCCTGACAGCACCTGACACACCAGCCCCCCACCCCCCACCCCCGCCTCTAAGCTCCTAGTCTGTGACTCCTCCCAGGTCTTCCCTCTGAGCACCCTGCTTCAGGCCCAACACCCCAAGAGCATGAAAAGCCACTTCCATCACTCAGCCCCGCTCTAGTTCAGTGTCTCTCTGAGCAATGGGCATCCTGAGAAGGGAAACCAGCTTGGTTGCCACCACGTCCTGTACAACACAGCCCCTCACTGAATCCTGATGTAGGGGGGCTCCTGGTCACCCCACCCCCACACCACACGCAGCATGTGCTGCCTGCTGAGCTCTCTCGGCTCAGGCTCGCCCAGTTCAGCACCAACTTCTACCCAGCAGCGAGAATGACTTTGCACCACTGGCAGCAGACACCACCTCCACTGCTTTAGACACTATTCAAAAGTCAAACACACAGAAATGCAATTATGGGAGGCGGAAACGATTCACTCTGGCAATGCATCTAAAATGCTCCCCTCAAATATCTGCATATTAAACTACCAAGGACAGTTAAGCTTTCAAAGGGAGAAGATCAAAGTGCTGTCATCTTTTAATTTAATCCTTTTGTTGCATCAACGGTCTTAAGAGGGATGAGAGAGATCAAAATAAAAATGGAAACAAACTATATCTTGGTGGCTGTTGTCTTTTAGTCTCTTTTTTTCCCTCAATTTGGGCCACAAAATAGGTCAGCTCCATTACTGATCAGCCTTCCCACAAATATTTAAAACAAATTGAATTGCACACCCAATACCCATCACAATTACACCAGGCACAATAACTAAATTAGCAATTCAACAAAATAATTGGAAATGCGATTCTCTCTATTCCACCAGTCTCCCTCGAGGGTTTAGCCGATCTATGGGGGAAAACTCAGCTTTCCTAATTCTGCAGCTAATTAGAGACACACTTGTAAATGAAGTTGTTTGTCTTAAAGTTGAAATTCTCTTCTGGGTGGGGGGAGCGGAAGGAGCGATGAGCGGGTCCCTCCCCTCAGGAGCAAGTGTCTGAACAGGTAGAAAGAAGCGAGCTGCTCCTGGGTTCTAATTAGAAGCACATCTGCAATTAATAGAACGTCCGGCGCGCTATGTCGCTGTCACTGCTCTGGCAATGAGCGACCCCCTGGAGCCAACCTGCCGGCCAGCTTAGCCAGCCTCATAGTACGCACTTTTGATGGCCAAGCGGCCCATCTTTGCCAGTTATCAGGGGAAGCAGTTTACCTGCCAGGTCCACAGTGGGGATAGTTCCCCTACCAACCCAGGACTAGGAAAGGTTTATCCTATGGGCAGCAAACATGGGTGGCCTTGCACCCACTGTGGCCCACAGCAGGAGCCACTCCTGAAGAAGTGCCCCTGAGGTTGTCCTTGGCCTCTTTTCATTCTTTCAGGAAAGGAAGATCTTGGTTTAATTATGTAAGTGAGAACTAGGACTCTTCCCTTCCTCCTCGTGGAGCAGGCAGTGTCCTGGAAACACACTGCCCAAAGCGTCTCATCTAGGCAGGCACAGCATACGGGGCATCCCTCGCCTCAATGCCCCAGGGAACAAAGGCCTTAGCAGCAAGGTCAGCAGATGAAACAGTGTCCATCCTGGGGAAGACTCCTGCCCAGATGCTCTGGGACATTAAGTTCTGAGGTGTTGGGGAGCCTGCTGAAAGGCTGATGTTGTGTGGCCACCAACAGTGGAACCCCAAGTCAGATCAATGTGAGTCTCTGTCTTAGCCTCATGTTCCTTCCTGTAATCAAATGCAGTAGTGTGGCTGGAAAGATAGGACAGCGGGGAAGGTGCTTGCTTTGCACACACAAGTTTGATCTGGCAGCAACCCATATGGCCCTCAGCAGTCAGGAGTGATCCCTGAATGTAGAGCCCCGAGACTCTATAGATGTGGTCCTGAAACAAACAAACAAACAAAAAAAACAAAACAAAAGTGTAGTCGCTACAGTCTGAAAGGACATGAGAGTGGAGCTGGAAAATCATTTGACCACATGAAGCTGGTGGAGCCTCCCAAGCTCCCCAGCTTGCTCTGGGCAACAGGGAGGAAACGACTCACAGCCCAGCCGGGCCTTAGCTGCACCCCACCTACAATGGGAATGGAGGGCCTTCTCCCCCGCTGTGAGACGCTGCATCCACAGTCCGTGACGGTTTCTCACTTACTCTATTTTCAATTCCGCTGTTTGCTGAAACTTGCAGGAGGCTGGGACACAGCTGTGCAGACCTGCGCTCGGCAGGACACGGGGCCCCAGGGTGGGCGCGGGAAGCTGCCCGTGGCTCATGCCTAATGTAGGAAGCAGCAAGGCTCGGCAGATGTCCCAGAGAGTTCTATGGGATGGCGCCGGCCTGCTAGGGCTGCACTTTCTTGGGTCAGAAGAGGCTTCTGGGCCCCATGAAAGGAAGGAGCTGGCCACACCACTGGTGAAGCAGTACAATGGGGCTGTGCAAGGGCCGACACCTGGCAGCCCCCAGCAGAGCCAGGTGAGGGCCATGGAGGAAGGAACAGAAAGAGGAAGAGAACCAAAACCAGACCCTAGGGAAGTTCTTCCAAGGACACCGAGCCTGGCAGGAACACGACAGGGCACGGAGGCAACTACACCGTGAAAACTGCTTCATCCAGACCCAGTTAAGTCTGCAGATTTGTTTTATTGTTTTGTTTTGTGGTTCACACCTGTTTGACGCTCGGGTTGCTCCTGGCTATGCGCTCAGAAACCGCTCCTGGTTTGGGGAGACCATAGGGAACGCTGGGGTATCAAACCGTGGTCCATCCTAGGCTAGCGCTTGCAAGGCAGACACCTTATCTCTAGCGCTACCACTCTGGCCCCTTTTCTTAGTTTTGTTTTTGAAGTCTGCAGATCTGAACAGAAGACCCACCTTATGTCAGGGTCACTGATCAGAACAGAATAGCCCTGTGCCAAGGGTCCTCCAGTGCCTGGCACACAGTAGGTTAAGCCACAGCTATCTGAATGGTACCAGGCCAACACACGAACTGCCTGACTTCAGAGCTCTGGTGTGAGAAGGGCCTCCAAGTTTCAGGGAGTAAGGGACCCTCAGCAGCAGCGCATCCAGGCTGGCTTCTTGGTGCCCGCTGTGTCTCTCAGTTGCTGTGACACAAGTCCTGGAAGCCTGTCTCAGAAGTCTATCCCTAAGTCCTCATCAGATCCTGTGACACCCTCGGTAAATCCAGTACCCCTGGGCTGTGGATCATAGGGAGACAGTAAAGTACAGTGATGAGGGGGTCAGTACAGCCTGAGTGAGTTTCTGGTACAGTCACAGGAGAATGGAGAGTGGGTCTCCCTGTCCAATGTCATCAGTGAGAGGCCTTGAGTTGGAGATAATACTGTTGGTAGGGTGTTTTTCTTACAGGTGGCCAACCTGGGTTCAATCCTCAGAACCACATATAGTACCCTGAGCCACTGTGTGAGTGATCCCTGAGAACAGAACCAGGGGTAATCCAAGAACCACCAGTGTGACATCTCCCCCCAAAAAACAAAAAAACAACAACAAAGTAAAGAGGAAAATTCGTGGAGCCTTGTGTGTTGTTCTTCTCTCCTAAGGGTGATGTAGAATTGACTTTTATTTTATGTTTTGCTTTGTTTTGGGGCTACACCTGGTAATTCTCAGGCTTTACTCCTGGCTCTGCACTCAGAGATCACTCTTGGTATTGCTTGAAGATCCATATAGGATGCCTGGGATTGAACTAGGGTTGTCTGTGTGCAAGATAAGTATCTTCCCCACTGAACCATCGCTCTGACCCCTGGAAATGAGGATATTTTTGTGTTTTTGTTTTTAGGCCACACCTGGAGCTGCTCAGGGATTACTCCTCACTCTACGCTCAGAAATTACTCCTGGCAGACTCAGGGGACCATATGGGGTGTTGGGAATCTAATCCCACCGTGCTATCACTCTGGCTCCTGAAGATAAATTAAACAAAAATCATAAAATGTGCATTGGTGAAGAGTGTTAAATATTGTATGACTGAAATTCAATCATGAACAACTTAGTAACTGCAGGGAAAAAATCTATTGTAAACAACCTTGTAGACTACAGTGTTTAAATATTTGAAAATTAAAAAAAATTAGGAGACCTGGGGTGGGGAATCGTACTTAAATAAAAAAGCTTGCTTTAGGGCCTGGAGATATAGCACAGTGGCATTTGCCTTGCAAGCAAGCCGATCCAGGACCAAAGGTGGTTGGTTCGAATCCCAGTGTCCCATATGGTCCCCCGTGCCTGCCAGGAGCTATTTCTGAGCAGACAGCCAGGAGTAATCCCTGAGCACCGCCGGGTGTGGCCCAAAAACCAAAAACCAAAAAAAAAAAAAAAGCTTGCTTTAAAAATAAAACCATTCCCTTTTCTGGGAATTTGGTGTCCTTGACGTAAGTCCAGAAGCCAGGGAAATAAACTGAGTCAACTCAGCAGGCTGCGACCCTCTCACAGACCCCACAGGCCGGAGCCATAATGGAAATCCATAGCTGACAAAGAGGAGGAGGTTAGATAAGCGCGTTTCCAAACTGCACCGGCCGCACCCGAGGAGCAGGTAATGAGGGCCTCGTCAATAAGGCTGCTGGACAAATTGAATATATACACATCATCGGGTGATATGGATCCTCGGCACGTAAGAGAGAATTAGTTAATGAACTTACCAAATGAATGGCAATTATTTTTGAATGTTAGAGGAAGAGAAAGTGGGCAAATGTCTGGACAGAAAGATGAGATTGAAACACTGGAGACTGAAGGTTCATTCTTGCCACAGGGCAGGGAGCCCCTCATCTCCCACCCCAGGCTCGATGCTCTCTGCCCCAATAGGGCAATCCCTACAGAGCCCCCTCATAAATGCCTAGGGGCCTGTTGCACAAGCTGCAGCCTCCACTGCCCACTACCGGTGCCTGTCCACCCTGCCCCTCAAGGCTCTGCAGACCACCTCGTCCGTGACTCTGGCCAAGGCGTGGAATCCACATATACAGACAGCTAAATTCTGTGAGAAGGCTCCAGGTTAATGATGAAAGCCACTAGCTTTTGTCCCTTCAAAATTCATTTCATCATTAGTTTACCAAATTCTAGAATGTCATAACTTTTTGTCTACCAGACTCAGTGCGCCAGCACCTGAGCTCCAGTGCCATCTCACTGCCCAATAGACCTCAATTCTATCCCTTGCCCCCTCTCTAGCAACCACCATAGTTTTCAGAGTCTAGAGAAACTAGACCAGTGTTGTTGTTGTTGTTGTTTTTTTTGGGTCACACCCAGCAGCGCTCAGGGGTTACTCTTGGCTCTACGCTCAGAAATTGCTCCTGGCAGGCTCGGGGGACCATATGGGATGCTGGGATTCGAACCACCGTC
>PVKC010041128.1:0-12166 GCA_004027635.1 Crocidura indochinensis | reverse complement strand
GAGATATTTTTAAAAGAAAGATTAACATGTTATACCAGGGTTTATGTATGAATTTAAAAAAGAATTGATACTCTCACTTCAGACAGCAGTTTTGACTCCTGAGCCAATTGTGATCAATTACTTGTCATTGCCTAGATCTGTGCTGAGAAGACTCTGAGACTAAGACTAGAGGTGTCTGTAGGTAGGAGGCTGGCACCAATCAGCCACATTTGCCATCTGAAATGAGGGCATGTGGGCCAGTCTTCTTTACTAGCCCTGGTAACATCTTTTAATAGCCAGAAACAGATCTCGAGACTGGTGTCACTTGCCTGTCATGACACAGAAAATGGGTGACAGAGCATGGTGACAAAGTGTGCTTCGTTTGTTCCCTGAGTGGTCTTTCCCTAGAGTCCAGACTATCTGGATGCTTGCGCAGCATTCTTAGAAGCTCTGGTTCAACCATCTAAGTATGAGCATCATCATGAAGCTCTGCACTAAGGAAAATATTTACTCATCCTAGCGGCACTGGAGGTGGCATTGTTGGCATTGGCAACCCTGGTAATGAGGACATGATGGAGGTTTATTGTGCAATTGCTATGCACCAGGCCAGTGCCAAGAGCTTTGCATGCTTTGGCTTCATAAGTGTAAGCAGCAATCTTTCAAATATAGACTATAATTCACCGCACTTTAGAGAAGAGGAGGATGTGAGAAACAGTGACTTCTCTAAGCCAATATAAGGCAGGATATGGAATATTTACTAGTCAGTGGCAACTCCCTCATTAATCCTCCTGAAAAGCATGATTATTTCCACTTGACAGATGATATAATTTAGGTACAGATATAGAAAAACTATTTTTTGTTGTTTTTTTTCGGTCACACCTGGCAGCGCTCAGGGGCCTGGCTCTATGCTCATAAATCGCTCCTGGCAGGCACAGGGGACCATATGGGATGCCGGGATTCGAACCACTGTCCTTCTGCATGAAAGGCCTTACCTCCATGCTCTCTGTCCCCAGAAAAACATTTAATATACAATTCTTCCTTTCCCCTGCTTCCAGAGGTTAATTTGCCCACTGTTACAAAATTAGTAAGATGTTGGACACAAATCTGTGGGTTCTTAATGATATTGGGTAGGTAGGAGATTCACTCTAGTCATGGATTCAACCTTAAGACCTGTGTGTCCCTTCTCCTTCCTGGCAAGTGAAAAGTGCCAGAAAGTATCCAAAAAGGGGGTTTATTTATTTTTTTTGCTCCTGTAGCCTTCAGGTTTCATTTAGATCCATTACTTAAAATATGATTTTCTGGAATTGGAAAGATAGTATTGTAGGTAAAGTGCTTGTCTTGCACACAGCCAAAGTAAGTTTGATCCCTGGAAACCCATTGGGACCCTGAGCACTTGTGATCTCTGAGCACAAAGTGAGGCATAACCCTTGAGTATTGCAGGGTACTGTTTAACTGCTTTTTTCCTAAAACAGCTTTCTGGAGAAAACTTTCTTGGAGATTCCAAAAAAAATTTACCTTTTGATAGAAAAGAACTGGACAAAATCTAAGAAATCATAACCAAGTCATAGGAAAAAGGGGCCAAAAAAATAGGCCAGTTTTCCAGGTTAGCTAAATGAGAGCAAATCATAACTTCCTAAAGTACCTCCCTGATTAGCTGGCCGCTGTGTGGCTTAAGAGGAGAAATGAGGGGCCCAGGAGATAGCATGGAGGTAAGGCGTTTGCCTTTCATGCAAAAGGTCATCGGTTCGAATCCCGGTGCCCCATATGGTCCCCTGTGCCTGCCAGGAGCAATTTCTGAGCATGGAGCCAGGAGTAACCCCTGAGCACTGCCGGGTGTGATCCAAAAAAAAAAACCAAAAAAAAAAAAAAAAGAGGAGAAATGAATAGTTGAAACCTGTGAAAATCAGGAAGACAGTCAAGTTGAACAAGTATAAGCAATTCTTGAAATAAAGAAATCGTTGCCTGGCTAAATATAAATTTAATATCATGCACCCACTGCTATTAGAGTGACTATTACTAGAAAAAGAATAAAAATAACAAGAGTTGGAAAATATGTGGAAAATTTCAACCTTGTGCACTGTTGATGGAAATAGTACTGAGGCCACTGTTATGGAAAAAGCTTAGCAGTTTCTCCAAAATGTAAACACAATAATATTGCTTCTCAGTATATGAATGCTCCAACGAACTGAAAGGAGAGACTCAAATAGATGTTTGAGTATCTACATTCAAAATAGTACTATTCATGGCACCCAAAAGGTGGACATTGACTGAGTCACCATGAACATATAGATGAATCAAAAAATGGTGTCACGTGTTGGAGCATATGCTTTATATGAAGTTTGATACTCAACACTGCCAGGTATGGTTCTAGAGACCCAGCACATCACTGCACCTAAAATGGAATATCCGATCTCTATAAACAAACTTATTATTGCTGGAAGTGCCTCTTCTCACCCAACCTGGTCCCCTGAACACTGTTTCAGAGGGAAAGACTCATGAAGTAAAATATAATTCAGTCTTTAAAAGTAGCTATACTTTGACACCTGTCACAACATGCATGAACATCATGTTAAGTGAAAGAAGCGGAAACAAAGAGATAAATATTTGATTGCATTTATGTGAGGTATTTAGGATGGTCAAATTCATTGAGATAGTATGATTTCCAAGCAATACCAGAAATGATCTTTAAGCATGAAGCCAATCCTGAGAACTGTTTGTTGTGGCCCTAAATCAAAACAAAATATTCATACAAAATAAAATCACCAAAAATCATATGAACTATTATGAACAGATGGATATGTTCTCTTGATCTTGGTTGATAACTGGTAATCAATCATACATACACATGTGTGTGGATCAAAGCATCATTTTGTACACTTGACATATACAGTTATATGTCCATTATGTCTCAAATTAATTAAGAGATGTATGTCACTCACCAGTCATCAATATCTACTTGCACACTTGTATTTGGTGACTTTACATTAGGATGCATACAAGACTAAACAGTGAGAGTTTATGACAAATCCCGTTGCAACACTGCTGTTATTCTTCCTTTAGATCCAGGCTTGACAATATTCATGCTAGATTTTCAACTTCCTGATGACAGAGAATACTAAATCCCTTAGGACTGCCCCTCACATGCTCAAGGTCTCATAGAGAGGCTCTCACGAAGAAGAATAATTCTTGACAAACGAAAAATAGCTGCCTCTAATAACAGATAAGCTATCCCTGGGTAGATGAGGCCAACAGCAACAAAGAAAATAATGTCTAAGACCAATTATCCAAATACAAACTGTCCAAACAGAGCTCTGATGGCTGAACTATGGGTCTTGTTTCCAAGGGCAATATTTCCAGTGATGATTAAGAACTCCCTCTCCACTCTTCCACTCTATTTAACCACTGTTTTCCCCCATCCTATCGAGCAACATTAGAGAAATGAACCCATTCCAAGTTTATGGCCCTGAGAAAAAGGGAAATTCAGTGCTGAGTCTTTTGCCGACCCAAGCAGTCACTCAACGGTGAGATTAAAAAAGCCTCCTTTCAGTTTTATTATGACTATTAGTAACTGTTAATTAGTGGGTTGTAGCAAGGCAATCACCCCCCTCCTTTCTCACAGTGCTAATTACTCTTGGCTTTGCTACCAGCAGAGGAAAATAGAGTCCCACTGTCAGTTCAGGAGGATTCTTGATTTGTCTTCTTACACGAGGTTTCTATCTACTTTGAGCAAATCAATCAAAAATGAACAAATAACCAACAATAACAAAGGGCCAGATATAGTTTAACTGGCTGGAACATAGGCTTTGCATATGGGGAGCTTGTTTTTGATCCCTGGAATGGCATTGTCTCCCAAGTACTGCCAGGGGTGATCCCCAAGTACAGAACTGGGAGCACCCTGTGCACCATTGGGTGTACCTCCATATAAAAAGCCAATGACAAAAAAAGCCTTTTATAAGAAGGATATAGGACTCATTTTCATGGAGGATACCACTCAGTTGGAGATATGTTCCTATTTCTTCAAGCGCTGTGCATTGGAAGTCTTGTTGTTCTTTATATCCATATAGAAGGGTACGACTTCTGATTAAGTTCACTCAACATGAGGCACTACAGTACCCTACCACTACCGGGTTATAAATAATGGTGCCTAAAAGAAAACCGAAAAGGAAATAAAAATAGTTAATTTTAAAAATAAATAGTTAATTTCACCCAATATGTGGTTTAATAGGGAAAGCAAAACATGCCCCAAAATAAGAAAATATATATATTTTTTTGGTGTTTGGGCCACACCCAGTGACACTCAGGGGTTACTCCTGGCTATGCACTCAGAAGTCGCTCCTGTCTTGGGGGACCATATGGGAAACCGGGGGATCGAACCGTGGTCCGTCCTAGGCTGGCACAGGCAAGGCAGGCACCTTACCCCCAGCACCACCGCCCAGCCCCAGAAAATATTTTCTTGATTAGGAAAATCAGCAGGCTCAGAAGTGATTATCCCTTAAAAGCCTAAATGACTTCTTCATTTTAAGCAGGACATGCTCCAATCACCCATATCATGTATGTGTGTGTATGTATGTGTGTGTGTGTGAAAGAGAGAGACATCCCATGGGGAACCGCTCAAACAACCTAATTTCCTTCTCTTCATAACTGTCCAGTGCCCGGAAGGATTGAAGGATTTGGAGGTGGATCTTCAGCTTGTATTTTTCATTCTACCTGATAAAAGCTCCTGGATTTTGCTTCAGGTAAATCCCCAGATCCATCAGTCTTGGCCCTTGTGATTAAGAGTCACCTGCTCTTCAATCCATCTGTAGACTTTTGATCTAGGCAAAGTAGTTGATGTATTCTAAACTCTTTGGTCTAAGAGGTTTTCATTGTACCAGGATTATCATTGATAATTGGGAAAGTGGTGACTTCTTACCATTAGTGCTGAAATGTTTCAGAATGGCTGAGAGCAGCAGAGTGCAGAGAGGAATCCAAAACACAATATGACTGAAATCAGAGTCATTGAGAAGGACCAGAGCATGTCAGAGAAATTGCAACCATAGTACTAAGCCTTCTTGCAAGCAACCTTATTATGCCTAGGACCCCACCACCATCTCTGTCTGTCCTATTTTATTATGGTAACCTTGGAAAGCTGCTATTAAAGAAGTCCTGCTCATGGCAGCAATAACCTATTATTTCCCTGTTCCTACTCTCCCAACTCAACTAGTTAGTATAGGTCTATGCATAGCTCTGTTCTTCAGTTCTAGTTTTTTCTAAATCCAATGGTGGCTGCCTCTTGCCTATCCAGGATCAGTGCAATTTGGATTGTACTACTTCCTCGAGAATTTCAAAGGCACCAAAGAGAAGCTGTCAAAGACAGCATATCACACACAACCATCACTGAGTGAGCATGCAGCAGCTGTTAGACTACACTCGGTGCCAGGTACTGTGCAACTACAAAGAGGAATAAATGACTCCCTCTGAGTACTTTCAGGATTTGGGCAGCAGCTGACTTCCTGTAAAACACCAGGGATTCCTAGAGGAGAGACCCGCTCTTTGTCGTCCTTGCATCCCTTCATTCACCACTGTGGTTGCTCACAAGAGAGACACAGCAAATGGACTTGAACTATGCTCAGTGGCTAAGATAAATAGTGTCAAAGCAATTAAAAAGAGTTTATGTCTTACTAGATGGTGTGTATGAAAGGCAGGCCATTTGAGCTATTAATTAAAGGTTGGGCAGAGAGGAGAGAGATATTTTTAGGAAGATCAAGGCCAGCAAGGAAAAAAGAGGGGAGGAGCCTTAAGTTTTGTTGTTCTAAAAGTGGAACAAAAGAGAATAAAACTGGTTATTGATTGGTGGATCAATTATCTCAATGATTTTTTTCATTCTTTGATTTCTTCATTCATCTTATGTACATGTGTGTACTAGACTATTCCAAAAATGTCCTGTGTGATCCCTGGTTGCTCAATGAATGAATGAATAAATGAGTCTCTCTCTGAGCCTACTATTGTGCTAAGTGGAACTACCCTAAAGAATTAAATGGATGTTACTGTAGTCATTGCAACCAAGAAGTCTGTAACTTTGGCAACTGGTTCATAAATACTTACTTAGCATCCACTTTCTCACAGGCACTGTTTTTAGTACTGAGGACAAATCATGAACTTGTTTTTTATTTATAAAAAAAGACATCATTGTAATAACACCCAGGGACAATAGAGATGAGGGCTAGAAAGACCGATCCACGATATGAAGCTAACCACAAAGGGTGGCGAGTTCAGTTAGAGAAATAATTACACTAATAACTATCATGACAATGGTAGTGAGTGAGAGAAATAGAATGCCTGTCTCAAATACAGGCAGGGTGTGGAGAAGAGAGAGGGGAGACATTGATGATGGGAAGGTTGAACTGGTGAAGGGGATATTCTTTTTTTTTTTTTAATAACCAAAACCCAACTACAAACATGTTTGTAATCATGGTGCTTAAATAAAGATATTAGTTAAAAAGAAAAAGAAACAGGAATCTAATTTTTGGTAGCAAATGGAGCATATACAATGAAATCAATGCATTCATTTAAAATTGTAGCAATGATCAACTGTAAATGAAACAAATCATGTATTTATTTCCAAAATCTATAACTTTTGTTGACTGCCAATTTTAAATTATGTTAAACTAAAATATATTGGCTTAAAGGGAGAACCAAGACTTCCATCTTTTATATTTGGGTTCTAGTAATTGTATTTTTACAGATTGAATGGTTTGAAGAAAGTTGTTAGTTCATGTCTTTGTGTAACTACTTTAAAAATTTTCTGATTAAAATAAAGAGTCCGTTAATTAAACATTTTAAATTCATATTAAATAAAATAATGTGTACAGTTAAGGCAACATTAAATTGAATAAAACAATGTGATTTTTTAGGTTTAATTTCAAAAAACAAGACTCAAGTTTTCACTATAAGCATGTACTAGGAAAATATGTGTATATCTCTGGTTCTAGGGAGATCATACAGACTCCCTAATCCCATGGGCATGTTAGAGGTACAGTCTTATTCCTCCCCAAGAAAGGAGGAGATATGCCTGGGTTTAGTAACTGGAAGCTTCAGATTCTTCCATTATTCTAAGGGTGGCAGGGAGGGGAGCAGGGCGCTCCAGGCAAAGAGAGAAGAATGAGCAAAGAATATCAAGGACCAGCCTGATGCAGGATTCAGAAGCCTAAGATAGTAGCTTGAGCAGCCAAGATTGAGGAGCTGAAAGCAATAGTATGACATGATCAAATTCATAGACACACATTTTTTTTTTTGCTTTTCCTTTTCCTCCTATTGTTGCTGCAGTTACCAAACTCAGGGGCAGAGCCACACATGCAAGTTAGAGAGCAAGACAGCTGTTCTGCCAGAGTTACACCCCCTGGACAGCCTTCAGAGTTCTGTTCTAGGCAAATGGTAGAACAGAAAGGTGGAGCTTTTCATCAAATAGACAACTGGAATTGGAGCAATTGAGAGAAGAAAAGAAGCAGACATCTGGGATTGTGCAGAGGGAACCAGTGGGAGGAGTTTGCATGGGAGTGATGCTGCTCATTCTCCTGGTTCATTCTCTGGCCATGGGATCAGATCCTTGCACAGGAACAGGGTCTGCCACTGGAATCTCCTCTCCCTTTCACAGCTAGAGTTTTTGATGCTATTAACCATTCCTCCATGTTTCAATTCCCTGAACCCCAAGGATTTCTGAAGCCTGAGCTCTCTGGGGGAAGGACCCAATTCTTTCTGGGGGTGAGTATTTGGAAAAGCAAATTCAGCTTGGTTTTGGTAGTTTTGCAGGCCAGACCATTCTGCTGATAAATGTAGGAGACTCCTTTAGGACAAGGCTACTGTCTTCCCCATCTCACTTTACAGTAAGTAAACTCCCCAATATACAGCATTTTTCCTTCATGTCCCTTGACCTGGACGACTAAGATGGCACATTCCAAATCAGAATTCCACATGTTCGGTTCAAACTATGAAACTGAGCCTCTCTCTGGTTTGCATGGTAAAACCCTGACAGAGATGCAGGTCAGATTTAAGTGTGCAGACCCCCTCTTCCCGGATAGTGCCCACATTTGCACCATTGGTTTATAATTTGGAGGCTTTGAGGAAACCACATTTGTCTGACTCATTCGAAGCCCTGTATCTCAATTCACTTAATCCTTTGATGAGGTCCTCAAGGAAGAAGAAGATGGAGGTGTGAAGGTCGAAGGTTCCATCCTTTGGAAAAAAAGGTGAGAAAACACTCCTGCTTTTGAGTCATCCATCCAAAGGGAAGAGAATGTCTGTCTGGGCTGCAGGGGACTTCTGAAGAATCCCAGGGCTTCAAAGAGATGCTGATCGTCGTAGGAGTGTGGATTTTTCTCCCACAGAATTGAACAAGCAACTCTAGCTGACTGCCACTTCTGACCCAACACTTGATAAGGCTAGATTTTGAGCGTGGGGGAGAGATGACACCTTTTTTCAAATATTTTTTCACTCTAACAGTCCTGAAATTAAAATGCACTTCAATGATTGAAACTGTTTCTCACTTAGACCTGACTTTCTAGTACAGGGAAGATGAAGTGGATTTTGGAACCCAGAATTTGTTCTCTATTGGCTATTTATCTAATCTCTCTAGGCTCATTTCTCCTTTGAATAAGACTGATCATATTCCCTACAATATGGTATCTATCATCTATCTATCTATCTATCTATCTATCTATCTATCTATCTATCTATCTATCTATCTATCTATCTATCTATCTATCTATCTATCTATCTATCTATCTATCTATCTATCTATCTATCTATCTATCTATCTACCTACCTACCTACCTACCTATCTATCTATCTATCTATCTATCTATCTATCTATCTATCTATCTATCTATCTATCTTTGGCCACAGCAAGTGATAAACAGAAATCATTTCTGAAAGTGTGCAGGGGAACCATATCTGGTGCTGGGGACTAAATTGGGGTCACTGGTGTGCAACAAAAGTGCCATATCCCTGTATTTTCTCTCTAGCCCCACATGGGAATATTTAATGAACTAAATAGAGCATATAAATCTCCTTTGAGGGAGAAACAGGACCTTGTACACATTATCAGTATTCCAAAACGCATTGTAGGTCCCCACCATTTCCCCTTTCTGATTAGAGGGGCGCAAAGCCTTGCAACAGCTCCAGCAATTAGGATTCCCCAGAGAAGCCCCCTCTCACCCTCCCAGAATGAATGAATAAACACAGGTTTGTGGTTTATCTGTTGATAGTTGGAAGATTGGAGACAATTCTGTTTCAATTGCCTCATTGGCATGGCAAGATACACTCAGACTGCCAATGTCAACACATGAAGATCGACCATGGTGGGCGGCAGCCAGGGTACATGGTGGCACTGGAAATCTGTGCCATGGTGGTTGGGAAGGTGCAGTCACATGAATTCATGTTTGATTTGTTTGTGAGGGGAGAAGGCTCCTTAAGGAGGCACTCAGGGACTCCCATTTCATTCTTCTAATAGATTCACTGGGCCTTAGTGAAGGGAACGTGACCATTCATCACTCTGAGTCAGGTACATATTGTGGGACATCAGGAAAAGATGGTTAGCCTCTGATTTAACTATTCCAGGAGCCAGAATGCAAAATTGAGCCACATATGACAGGAGAAACTCTGGGATAGCCCCAAGATAACTCACTTAGGGTATGTGTGCTCTGGTTAGTCCATGGCCTTGGAGTGCAGGCAGAACCTGTGAATGGGATGAAATTTCACACTGGACTTTGAGTTGAATGTCCAAGTGGGTTTGATTTTATCAGCAGTTCCCTTTCATGTTGCCAGGCCCTTCTGAAGAATATGGGAGACTAAGGAGGCCCAGAGAGGGGTCAGGTGACAGGAACTACTGAACACTTCTATCAGCTGAGACAGCCATGGGTAAGCAGCTATAGGAGTACAATGATATTGGTCCTATATTAAAAAAGATATCTTGTCTAGACACACAAGAGTTTGAAAGAGTATATTTAGTGAGTTGTAGGGTAGCATGCAGCCCAGCCAACATCTGGTTTTATCTTCCGCACCTGAATAGAGTCTGATACAGCTGTTATGGATGCTAGGATAAAAGGATCCTCTGTCACATTTCATTCCAGTATATATGGTTTGTTACTTTGCTGCAAGGAACAACTGAAATGTACCACACAGTCATTCTCCAAAGCCCGTAAGAACTCAGAACCTCCGAGTCTATCTCTTCTGTACAGATGGATTTGTTTCCTATGCTGGGCTTCTCTATCTTCAATCACACTTTAACTTTTACTTCTTATCTATTCCCTTTCCTCTGTTGTGATCTCAGTGGTTGCTCATGCTTAGAAGTGATGCTGTCATGCTTGGTTCCCTTGGATGAAAGGCCACACTCTCTGTGCCAGGTGATGGGGTCCCAATAGCACAGTGACAGTTGGATGGCACTTGGAATGTGACAGGGATTGAATTTGAGATTGGATGTCTAAAAGGTGATCTCCCAAATACCCCTTGTACAGCATCAATAAATCAACATTTTCCATGAAGGGTCAAAAAGCAACTATTTTGAGGGTCATATAGAGTTTTTCTAATTATTAAACACTGTTATTGCAAGGTGAAAGCTGCTTTTGGACAAAAAGAGTATGGCTGTGTGCTAATAAAACTTTATTTATGGTGGCTGAAGAGAGTACAGAGGGTAAAGTGGTTGCCTTGCATGAAATTGGCTTGGATGTGATCCCCGACATGCATGGTCCTTTGAGCACCATCAGCAGTGATCTCTGAGCATAGAGACAGGAGTAGCCTTTAAACCAAAAACAAACAAAACGTTATTTACAAAAACTGGGTAGTGGGCCACAGTTTATTGATCTCTGTTCCAGAGTTTGCCAAAGGAAAGTCAGTCTTTTCCAAAGCACTACTGGTTTCTAAGGTCAGGAAAGTAGAGGTGAGGGTGACCGCTTTGTGAAGTGTGGGAACACTTGGATTTCTTTTGGCTTCTGCTGCAGCAAACTCCCCATCATGCAGCAGCTCTCATCAGCAGATTCAACCTTTCCACCCCCATGGACTGGCAGTTGAAAACTACTGTCAGTAAAGTGCCAGTAACTTTTTTTGCTGACCTGCAGGGAATTTCTGTGGAACCGCAAGGAGTTCATGGACCAGTGGTTGAAAACCAATGATTCAGAACAATACACATTTATTATACTGGAGTTGTGAAAATCAGGGGTTTCAGTGGGCTTCCAGGATAAAATTTGTGTTGTCAGAGCTGTGTTCCCAGATGGAAGAATCTGTTTCCTTGCTTTTTCCAAATCCCAAAAGCCTGTGTATTCCTTGGCTTGCAGCCTCAGCTGTATCTTTAAAGGGTATTACTCCCAATATCTGTTTATCTACTGGCCTTCCAACTCCTCAGGAAATGTCATCTCCCCACTTCTCACCCTCTGTAAATCAGAATATTGCCTTACAACAAGGTCTTCCATCTTATCCATAAAGTCTCTTGTATTGAGTAAAATAACACGTGGAAAGAAACCAACAATTAGGGAATGGGCATCTATGTGAGGGGAACTTTCTGGCACCTGGAGAATTGCACCTGTCTTAGAAGTGTCCATCTACTTTTGATTTGCTTTAGTCTGTTCTTAACATGGCAACCAAGTGGAGACTTTTATTACCTACTGAAATCAAGTTACCACTTTCCATGAATTTTATTAGCTCATCAGAGTCCAACCATCTTTCCAAACAGTTACAAAAAAGTACAAAATTATTTGATTGTCTAGACTGGGAAGTTTGGGGAGTGAATGGAGTACCATTCCTCATGGTGCTGGCACTGTACTGCTAGGATATTAAGAATACTTTGGACAAGCTGAACATGCCCTACATCCACTATACAGTCCCACCTTTCAATGACATGAATGTTACCAGATTCCTGCCTAACTGTCCTTTCTACTCCAGATCCTGCCCGTAAGGACACCAAGGATGCGGTATCTGCTTACCTGCTGGGACACATAGGCTCAGCCTCCTGCTGCTTAGGCCTCTTGTGTCTCTTCTGAGAGACTGTCCTAGGTCTCCCAAGTCCAAACTAGCATCTGCTCTGCCTGTTATACTAAGGGCTTATCTTCTTTGCTGATATACTACTTAATAAAGTAAGATCTTCGTTGTTTAGATTAGAGGCCACATCTGGTGGTGCTTAGGACTTACTCTAGTTGCACACACACACACACACACACAC
>PVKC010041127.1:0-12193 GCA_004027635.1 Crocidura indochinensis | reverse complement strand
AGAGCTAGGAGAAACCCCTGAGTGCCACTGGGTATGGCCCAATCCCCCAAAAATAAATAAAATCTTTTTGTGGCCAGAGAGATTATATAGCAGGCAGAGCACTTGGCATACATGTCGCCCATTCAGGTTCTATCTTCACGTCCCATTGGGTCCCCTGAACTAGGAGTAATTACTGAGTGCAGAGCCAGGAGTAACCCCTGAGCACTACCAGGTGTGGTCCCAGAACAAACAAACAAACAAAAGCCTCATGGTGAGTCTTTTAGAATTGCTTTTACCATTTTTTGTTTGCTTGTTTGTTTTGTTTTTGGGCCACCCCCAGCGGTGCTCAGGGGTTACTCCTGGCTATCTGCTCAGAAATAGCTCCTGACAGGCATGGGAGCCCTGCTTTTACCTTTTTAAATGAAAGGTAACTTAAAAATTCTCAGGGTTTACAGAACGATTGTTCCTAAAATAGTACCAAAACTTCTGTATACCTTCTAATTCAAATTTTCTTACTATTAGCATAATTAATGATGCAAAATACATTTTCTCTTCCTTTGCCCCTCACCACTGTTTTAATTTGTTTAATTTGATTTTGGGGCCCATCAGTGCTTACTCCTGGCTCTGTGCTCAGGACTCACTCTTAGAAAGGTTCAGAGGAAAGAAATGCAAGTCAGCCACATGCAAGACAAATGCCCTACCCATTGTCCTATCTTTACTCTTGTACAGTCTAAATTGTAGACTTGTGTTTTTCTCCTGTTACTAACACGGGCATATGTTCCTGCAACACCATGGAACAATCACGGAAAGCAGAGCTAGTTGTGGTGCCGCATCCCGTGATCCCATTTAGACTTCAGGTTTCATTGGGCTCATCCACATCTCCTCTGCAACTGCTTTGTCGCAATAATGTCCATCATAAGCTGTGTGCTCTGCAATGTGCTTGCATAGCAGGCTGGGAATTGTCATGGGTAGGCACTCACATGGCAGCCCCACCCAATGTCTGTTGGTGGCATCAAGGCAGCACTTGGCTCTGATGAAGCTCAGTCTCTCCCACATCACATGTAGACCTCAACCACGCAGCTCCTGTCACTGGGGCCTATCCAGACCTTTCCCTGCACTCCAGCCATTCCTGAGCGATTCCTGGTTTTCTCCAGGAAAAAAAAAGATATCTAGAAAGATGCTCTCGGGCCTGGAAAAACAGCATGACGGGTAGGGATGTTACCTTGCATATAGCTGATCCAGGTTCAATCGCTGACACCCCATACGGTCCCTCGAGCTCTATCAGAAATAAACCGTAAGCACTGATGGTGTGGCCCAAAGCAAAGATGCTCCAGACCCATTATCCTTTGCCTAAGTGCTGCGTTTACCTCTAAAGCCCTGGTTTTGTTTCCTAGGGAATGGGGTTCAGAAGCAGGGTCTGGGCTTTGAGTGTATCTGCTCCTCACTCTGCTCAGCACCCAGGATCACACATGTACATCTGTGGTCTGGCCCCAGTCATGTGTATATTGAGTATGTGTGAACAACCACAGATCCTGTTTACTCCCTAACCCTGTGTGTATTCAGCTCCCCCGCCTCCCCTCGCTCACAGAGAATTCAGCCATCTGAAAATCAATCATTTAATGACTTACTCCATGTATTCGCTGAGTTACACAATTGCATAGGCCTTTGAACACACAAGCAGTTCTAAAAATTGCTGCTGTGAAGAGACAGTTCCGAACAGCACATTTGCCAGAAATAGCATGTGTCCTCCTGCACATTTCAAAGGAACCGCACGTGTCACAGTTGAAAGATGGCAGTGATGAGGCCTGGAGAGGGGCCGGAGAGGTAGTGCAGGAGGTAAGGTTCTCGCCCTGTGCCACCAACCCTGGCTAGAGCCCCAAGCACTGCCAGAGTCTGCTGCTGAATACAGAGCCGGGGATAGCCTGTGGTCTCTGTCAACTGTGACCTGCCCTTTCCCCAGTAGCGATGACATTGGTTCCGTCAACACCCATTTAAGCTGCTGCTGCTGCTCAGCAGCCCTGGGATGAGCAAGATGGTGAAGGGAAACAGGTGGGCCCTGTTTCCTTGGGCTGAACATCCTTTAGAACATTTTCCATAGTGGGGGTTCCCTAACATATTCCAAGGGCCACAGGTAAAAACATGGGACAGGAGGTGCCAGAGTGGTGGTGCAAGCGGTAGGGTGTTTGCCTTGCACATGCAGACCTAGGACAGACCATGGTTTGATTCCCTGGTATCTCATATGGTCCCCCAAGCCAGGAGTGATTTATGAGCGCGCATGGCTAGGAAAAACCCCTGAGCATCACCGGGTGTGGCCCAAAAACGAAAACAACAAAAGACATTGGGTATGTAGGGAAGTGATAGGAACACTGTACCAGGTTGCTATTTGTGTGTGTGTGTGTGTGTGTGTGTTTTGAGGTCACATCCAGCAGTGCTCAGGGCTTACTCCCGGCTCTGCATCACGGATCACTCCTGGAGGGAATTGGGGTGCTGAGGAAGGGAGGAAGAGAGGGGGAAAAGGTAATATAGGTAGGTGGTCGAGTGAGTTGATGAAGAGTGGAAGATTAGATGGAGAATTGAATAGATGGTGGATGGAAGGAAAAAATGATGGGTGGGTAGATAGATGAATGGATGAATTGATGAGAGTGGGAAGGCCAGATGGATGAATGGATGAGTGTGGTGAAAGGGTGGTAAGTGGAAGGAAGGGGGATGGATGGATGGATGGATGGATGGAAGGTAGTTAATGGATGAATGAATAAGAAGGTGGGTAGTAAATGTCAATAGGGATGAATAGATAAATTGATGAATGGGTCTGTGGTTTGGAAAGTGAACAGAAGAAGGGACAGATGGGTGGGTGGGTGGGTGGGTGGGTGAACAGTGAGTGGAATGAGGGCTGACTGGCTAAAGTGAGGATGAGGTCAGGTTGATCGCAGACACAGAGCAGGCGAAGCAGCAAAACAGTTGTGATTTGGGGGAAGAGTGTGGTCATCTGTGACTTTATATATAGACTGTCTCCTGCTCTAAAGAAGAGTTTCACAAACTCATGGCTGTTGGGTTATTTTGGACTGGAGGTTTGGGCAGAGTGATCCAGAGGATACCACCCCCATCAGAGACTCCTCAGGTCCCCGTGTCTGGGCACCTGGAGTGACTTGCAGTCTCCAGCAGAGGCTAGTGGCAAGTATTCCTTCATGTGGATAAAGTGGACTCTGGCCAAGGCCCTGCCCTGCTCCAGATAGTGACTGTTGCTCCTACCCTCACCACCTCTAGTGTGTCCTGCAAACGTTCACCTGGGGGAGTTGTTAGTGGGTTTCATGCTCCCTGCTCAAGCTTCTGAGACCATCCCTAGGCAGGGAAATAGCCTTAACTCCATTTAGTAGTTTAGCAGCTCAGAACAAGCCCTACCCTAGTGCAGGTAGATAATAGGAAAGAAAAGCACCAGGATAGTTGGAGACTTTAGAGAGCCCTGGGTCCAGCACACATGAGTTCCTGGTGTTGTGTTTTTCTTTTCTCTTCACATGTTGCTCACTGACAGTGATATGACTGTGTGACTTCAGTAAGCTCAGTCGGTTGGGACCCCCCCAGCTCCCCATTGCTCTTCAAGCCAGCTCCCTGACCTGCCCAGATTATGTGTCATGGTGCTGGGGATGGAATCCAGGTCTGCTATGTGCAAAGCAGCACCTTACCCAGCACCCCATCATGCCCCCAATGTACATGTAGTAATGTACATGTGAGTACAATTACTAGTAAACACTGTTAGAAGTCATTCCTGAGCATAAAACTTAGAGTAACCCTTGAGCAATTCTGGGTATGAACCAAAAGAAGAAAAGCAAAACAAAGGAGCATATGACTTCTGCAGAGGAGGGAGTATCATGGGTCAAGGGGAAAACGCTTTACACAGCTATGAGAGTTTCTTAGCCCAGACCATTTGCTGCCTAGACCATCCCTGAATTTGCATTTGCTTTGCTGCTTCATCATGACCAGCTTCAGAGTTTTCCCTGGACCGCGTCAAGACTATCTGACCACTTCTGAGCTTCTCTCCTGATAGAGCAGGGCCCTAGGGCTGCCCCATTCAGGGGTTGCAAGTTGAAGTCTAGCTATCTGGCCTACAGCTATCTATTCAGCTGCCCTTTGATTTTGGGGGCCAAACTGGTGATACTGGGGACTCTGGATTGTACCCTCTATGTATGAGACCTGAGCCCAGCTCTCCCAGTGTGGCTCTGCAGCGTGTCCTGCCCACCCTGCCCTGCTGACTTGCATTTGATGGGTCTGCTCTTCTCAGTGGGTGAGTTCGTGAGTGATGTCCTGCTGGTGCCTGAGAAATGCCAGTTCTTCCACAAGGAGCACATGGAGGTGTGCGAAAATTACCAACAGTGGCACACGATGGTCAAAGAGGTGAGCATGGCTGGCCAGCCTGGGGTGGTGTCTGTAGACCTGTCCTGGGCCTTCCTTAAATCTAGGTCTGGAGAGGCTACTGGGGCATGTGAGGCCAGGCAGGGTCCCTGTGAGGGTATGGAACTGGGGCTGGTCCTGATGCTAGACTGTGGGTTCTTTCAGGCCTGTTTGACCCAGGGGATGACGTTGTACAGCTATGGCATGTTGCTGCCTTGCGGTGTGGATCAGTTTCACGGCACTGAGTTCGTGTGCTGCCCCCAAGCCAAGGTCATGGCATCTGCCCTGGTGACGGAGAGCGAGGACGAGGATGATGATGATGATGATGAGGAGGAGGAGGAGCTGGAGGAGGACAAGGATGAGGAGGACAAGGACGAGGACGAAGAGGAGGAGGAAGAAGAGGACTATGATCTCTATAAAAGGTGCTCCTTATCCTGGCCCTGGGAAGAGCAGCTGGCCTGGGGCTTTCCCCCAGTCTGGGACTGACCTCCTGTTCCTGTATTCAGGTCATCCTCACTCCGGCTGCCCCTGCTTCACCTGCCTCCTTTTCCCTGGGCCACTGTTGCTATGCTGAGCGAGGCCTTTTGTGTCCTTTTGTGTTAAACAGCTGAGCTGATTTCCTCTCTGTCACTGCATTTCGGAGCAGGAGGGCAAGCATTGTTGTGCCTGGCCAGGGAATCATTGCTTTCAATCCCCCCTCCTTTTTTTTTTCTCCAACCCTCCCTTTTTTTTTCTTTTTGGTTATGACTGTGAACCTCTGTGTGACTCTCTAGTGAGTTTCCTACTGAAGCGGATTTGGAAGACTTCACAGAGGCAGCTGAGGAGGAGGAAGAGGACGAGGAGATGAAGGAAGAAGACCTGGTGGCAGAGGAGGAAGAGGAGGAAGAGGAGGAGGAGGAGGAGGTGGCGGAGGAAGATCGTGACTACTATTATGACAGCTACAAGGGGGACGACTACAAGGAAGAAAACCCTACAGAGCCCGGCCCAGTCTTGGAGAAGGTCGCCGCTCATGATGTCAAAGGTGGGTGTGAAAAGAGGCATCCACTAGCCTGACCATACCCAGAACAGATGGCTACAAAGAGATGAGAACTCGGTGAATGAGATACCATAGTGCCCCATCAGACAGTTTCTCCCATGTTCCCCCAAGATCCATCCCTCAGGTATACCCTTTGGTCCTACTTCCATGGCTGCTAGAATAGACATTGCATCCCTTGTAAGTTCCTGGTTCTTCTGTGTGGTTCTCTCCCCACCCCCCAACCCCACCCCCAGTAGGCCACCCAACCTGGTCCCTGGGAGGACAGGGTTTGAGCTCAACACAAACACTGTTCCTGCCAAGCCCCTTGAAGCCAGGAAGGCCCAATGAGGGGCCGAAAGCTCCCAACTGTCCTCAGACAGAGTCGAGTGTCCACCTAGACATGGCCCTGCACGGACTCACAGGTAGAGAGCTCCACTGTTCCCCAGAGCAGAGATGGGCCTTCTGGCAGACCTGGGCCTTTCCCTACCACCCCCTACTCCTGGACTTCCATGTAGACATGCATGGAGTAGACCCTGTGTTGAGTGCCTGGGGTGCCACTCAGCAGTATGGCACTGCATGCGCAAGGCCCTGCCAGGATTGGTCCCTGACCACAGAGCCAGGAATAAGGCCTAAGCATCGCCGGTGTGACCCCAAAACCAAACCAAATACTCAAAATGCCTTCATTGCTTTCGAACTGAAATGGTAAAACACCAAGCAAGGCTTGGTGTGAGTTGGGGAGCACGAAGACAGCTGGGGCTGGGGATTGCGTCTTACTCTCGGCCTGTGTCCACGACAACACCCTGGGGGCCGCCTGCTGACCTCTGACTCTCCATACAGCTGTCTGCTCCCAGGAGGCCATGACCGGGCCCTGCCGGGCAGTGATGCCCCGCTGGTACTTCGACCTCGCCCAGGGCAAGTGCGTGCACTTTATCTATGGCGGCTGCGGAGGCAACAGGAACAATTTTGAGTCTGAGGATTATTGTATGGCTGTGTGTAAGACCATGAGTAAGTCCTGCCATGCTGGCGCCGTGCCCGCCTCGTTCCGTCCAGCGGGCCCTGTGCCCGTCGTCCTGGTGACTGTATCTGTGTGGGCACAGCCGGCTGGCCGCCATGGGTCTCTTTCTCTGTGCTTCCTAGATCTAGACTCCGCTTGCTGCCGCCAGGGTGGCCTCCGTTCGCCATGTCCTGTGCTGCGTGTGTTTTGTGTGTTTTGTGCCCTCAGTGGCTCCTGTACTGCTGTGTGGGATTGGGTGGCACCAGGGACGACTGACCATATGTTCATCTTGGACTCCACTCTGGGCTCTGCCTCCTCTTGTCTTTAAACCCCTTACCAAGTTTCCATATTGTAGTAGTTATCACTTTCACCTGACAAACCCCCTTACCAGGGTCTCGTGGGCATGGTCTCTGCCCACCGGTGGCTCTCCTGATGCAGCTGGTCTAGACACCTGGGAAGGTCGGCCTAGTACTGGGCCTTTGTAATGCTGTGGCCACACTCAGTGTCAGCAAGAGGGGTCAGTCCCTGACACCCTCTTTGAAGAAAATAGACAGTGTAGCACGGGGCCTCCCTCAGACACAGCAAGGAAAGCTCGGTGGGTCTTTCATGGGGAGTTTCTTCTGCGTTTGATTCTTTTTTTTATTTTATTTTATTTTTTTAAATATGGAACGCTTCACGAATTTGCGTGTCATCCTTGCGCAGGGACCATGCTAATCTTCTCTGTATCGTTCCAATTTTAGTATATGTGCTGCCGAAGCGAGCACTCGGTTTGATTCTTAAGTAGGTTCCAAGTTGGTGCTTGTTCCTGGTGTATGGCAGAGCCTTGGGCCTTGTGCTTTTCCGCCTACCTTCCTGTTTCCTCTCTGCCGGCCAGGTGACATTTCCAGTCTTAGGCTGTCATACTTCCTGCTCTGTAGAAAAGGCCTTTTTGGCCTTTTGACATTTTCATTTTGATGAGATTGAAAGGGTGGGGAATAACAGTCTTTAGGGAACTTCCGTGGTAGAAGCTATTTTTTTCCTCTACAGGAAAGAAGTGGAGATTGAAATTACTCTATTTCTTGGCCAGAGCTATGGTACAGCAGGGAGGGTACTTGTCTTGAATGCGACTAACCCAGAGTTGACCCCCAGCACCCCATATGATTCCTTTGTGCTTACCAGGAGTCATCCTTGAGCAAACACCAAAAATAAAATGAAATTACTCTTTTCTGTTTCATAAAACACTGTATCCAGGGTCCAGAGAGATAACGTAGTGGTTACAGTGCTTGCCTTACAGACAGCTAAACTGGATTATATTCCCAGCATCTCACATGGCCCTGTGAACCCCATCAGTGATTTCTGAGCACATTCGGGTGTGACCCCAAAACTGGAAAAAAGTGAATAATTACTGGCTCCACAAAGGGACAGCAAAGCCCTTTCTGTCTAAAGCCTGAAAACAGGGGATCCCTGCAGGCCTGTGGAATTGGGGATGGCTCCATCGCCCACAAAAATGCCCTCAGGGCTGGAGAGAGAGCATGGAAGTGTAGGGTGTTTGCCTTGTATGCAGAAGGATGGTGGATCAAATCCTGGCATCCCATATGGTCCCCCGAGCCTGCCAGGAGCAATTTCTGAGCGTAGAGCCAGGAGTAACCCCTGAGCACTGCCAGGTGTGACCCCCACCCCCCAAAGTCCCACCTAAATGCCCTCAGCTCGGGCCTGGATGGGGCTCCTTGAGAGTTGAGCAGCATTGTATTGCTGATGCAGTGGACGCTACTGTGCTGCTCTGAAGCACCAGCTGGGTGCCCATGCTGGTGATTGGCAGGACCCTGCTCTCGACACCTTGCCTCCTAGGGAGCCACTGCAAGGTCTGGCTTCAGTTCCAGCTGATGCCGTGTCGGAGGGCAGGCTGTGGTGTGGGTGTTTATAGGAGCTTCTGAGCAGAAATGCTATGACCCAGCCGTACCCTGTTGGTTCCTGGGCTCCTCAGGAGTCACGTTGGTGCTTGTGGAAAGTCGATGGAGGAAATAGGCCCTTCAGCTTCTCCTGTCCAAGATGGTGCCAGAGGGAGGACAGTGGTTCTATGGCCCATCCCTGGGTGATGCAGCCCTGTCAAACTGACCGTGGCTGTGTCCTCTAAGGCAGAGCCACTGACTCTGATTCCTGTTCTGTGGCCATTATGATTAGGGAAGACAATCAAAACCTCATGGGTGATACTGAAACCAGATAAGCACAGTGGGGGGTCTGTGTGTCTGTAGTCTGTCCCCTTCTGTATGCAGAGAAGTTGGGGGGCCTGAGCTTCCTGGTTCTGGCCTCTTAAGTAGGTGGTAGGTGCCTTCCCTGGCGGGACTTGGGCCTGGCCATGACCTGAGTTCAGCGGTGATGGACGAGAAGTGTGAAGCTCTCAGTCCCAGCACAGTTGGCATCACTGCCTCCCCACCCTCCCAAAGTAACCTGGCTGCAGACCCATGCTGGGCCGGACTCCAAAGAACCTCTGTGCTGTGTTTCAGTTCCCCCTACACCACTGCCCACCAGTGACGTGGATGTATACTTTGAGACATCAGCCGATGACAACGAGCATGCCCGCTTCCAGAAGGCCAAGGAGCAGCTGGAGATCCGTCACCGGCACCGCATGGATCGGGTCAGCATGCACTTGCACACCCCAGGGACTGCTTAGCTAGGCTGTGCGTGTCAGTCTCATTCAGCTACTTCTCTCTCTGCTTTAGGCAGAGTCTGGCCAGCTTCTTCCCAGGAAACATGGGTGCTGGGTGGGGGCAACTCAGAGTGAGGAACTTGCTGGCAGTACGGATCCCCAAGGTGGCAGGAACTGTGTATATGCACCGCCTGGGTGGGTTGATGTGTTTGAGAAGCACATTTTCATTTCCCCATCACTTCTGAGTCAGAAGTGTAGGGGGCAGGGGTGTATATTGAGTGATTTTGTGTAGGTGCGTGAATACTGTATGACACTCTTGAGAGTGGGTGTATGAATGTGTGTTTAATTGGGGGGAGTATGTTGGGTGATTTTTCCAAATGTGTTTGAATGTATATGAGGGTCTTTGAGTGTGTATGTGAGAGCCAAGAGTTGAGAATCCTGGGGGAAGTGGTTAGGGACCTTCTTTTTTTTTTTTTTTTTTTGTTTTTGTTTTGTTTTTTGGTTTTTGGGCCACACCCGGTGTTGCTCAGGGGTTACTCCTGGCTATTCGCTCAGAAGTTGCTCCTGGCAGGCAAAGGGGACCATATGGGGAACCAGGGTATCAAACCGTGGTCAGTCCTAGGTTAGCACAAGGCAAGGCAGGCACCTTACCTCCAGCGCCACCGCCCGGCCCTGGTTAGGGACCATCTGAGGCAGTATCTTGGGACCAGCTAACTTGTGGTGTTTCCGGGTGTAGTTACCTGCCTTGACTCAGAGCCTGGTGGATCACTGGAGGAAGGGAGCTTATTCTCAAGCTGCCTGTGCTCACTTTGGCTCTGACCTTGGCTCTAGGTGAAGAAGGAGTGGGAAGAGGCTGAACTGCAGGCCAAAAACCTCCCCAAAGCTGAGAGGCAGACGCTCATCCAGGTAAGGCCAGACTGGGTCCTTGCACGCCCCCTTCAAGCTGTCAACCAGTACAGTTGTATTTTTTGTGTTTGGGTTTTTTTGGGGGGAGGGGTTGGTTTGGGACCATACCCAGTGGTGCTCAGGGTTTTCTCCTGGCTCTTTACTCTGGGATTATTCCTAACGAGGCTCGGAGTACTAGGGTACTGGGATTCACAGCATCAAGGAAGATGTCCTACCTACTATACTGTCCCTCCGTCCCCTGTTTTTATTTATTTTTGTTGACTGTGCTGTAACAGCCACATTCTGCTTACACGAGCCAGCTCTCTACCTCAGTTTGGAATCTTATTTTTTGTTCAGACTTACTGGAAATTCAAAAGGCAGGAAATAAAGTTCTCTATAAAGTTTCTTTCTTTAAAGAAACCGCACGCCTTTATTTTGTGCTGCTAGTTGTGGCGCTGACCTTGCACAGTTCGTGAGGCATCGGGTGCTGACACTGAGATCAGGTCTTTCCTGGATCTAGACTCTCCTTCCTGCTGTACCCACTCTCAGGCATCTTTGCTCTGTTCAGTTACCTCTGAACATCTGCACAATCCCAGCATTCAAGGTGTAGGGTCTGGAAGTGGGCCCTACTGCCAGGAGAGGTGCGCGTGCACTTGAGAGGGGCTCATGCAGCCCCGTCACCAATTGCAGGTCTGGCTTGTTCTTATTGTTGGGGAGAATGAAGCGGGTAGGCCTTGTCTTTGTTGCTTGCTCTGCAGTGGTACCCTTCAGTGCCATCAGGCCTGTGGGGTCACCATTCCCTTCTACTCCCCACCCAGCACTTCCAGGCCATGGTGAAAGCTTTGGAAAAAGAAGCCGCCAGCGAGAAGCAGCAGCTGGTAGAGACGCATCTGGCCCGTGTGGAAGCCATGCTTAATGACCGCCGGGGCATGGCCCTGGAGAGCTACCTGGCTGCCCTGCAGGCTGACCCGCCACGGGTGAGTGTATATGATCCTCCACGGGGCCCTGTGTGTGACCCACCTCGGGAATGTGGGTGACCCACCATGGTAAAAGCATGTGACCAGGGTACATGATAGGATGGCAGAGCAGGAGAGAAAAGACACCAGATCCTGGGCAGGTATGTGCCAGCCAGATTGGGCTTCCCACTCAGGCTCTTGGGCCATGGAGCACCTTACAGGAAATGACCACTTCGAGGAAAGAGTAGGTAAGATCCGAGTTTTGGCGCCACAGGCTAGATGCATCTTGCAAGACAGTGCGTTTTGGACTAGTCTTAGTCTAATTAAGATAAGTAAGAAAAGGGGCCGGGCAGTGGCGCTGGAGGTAAGGTGCCTGCGCTAACCTAGGACGGACCTCGGTTCGATCCCCGGGTTCCCCATATGGTCCCCGGTGCCTGCCTGGAGCGACTTCTGAGTGAGCAAATAGCCAGGAGTAACCCCTGAGCGTCACCGGGTGTGGCCTAAAAAACAAAACAAAGCAAAAAAAGATAAGAAAAGGGGTTGGCGCTGGAGCTAAGGTGCCTGTGCTAACCTAGGATGGACCACGGTTCGATCCCCCGGTTCCCCATATGATCCCCCGTGCCTTCCAGGAGCGACTTCTGAGCAAATAGCCAGGAGTAACCCCTGAGCATCACCGGGTGTGGCCCAAAAACAAACAAACAAACAAAAAAAAAACAAAAAAAAAAGAAGGGCAAACTTAGGGATGTACATGAAGATCCTTTTGTGCAGCTTGAACAGTGCTATGCCTGGGGTGGTAGAGAGTACTGGAAAGAGGGTTGTTTGTTTACTTTCTCTTTCCCTGGGAGCAGCCACAGGGCTTCCAAGCAGTGCTCAGGGGGCTCAAAAGCTGTTCCCAGAGAGATTCAACCAGTGCTAGGGAGTCTGCAGTCTGGGGGAGAAACTGGGATCCCAAGCAAGCAAAACCTGTGCTCTGTCCCTCTCTGTGCTATCCCCTAGTTCTTCATATCCTTAAGTGGTCCTTCTGAGTGACATAGGACATGCCTACCATATAATTAAAGTATTGGAGAGAATGAAGGAGGATCGTGGTCCAAGTTCTAGAAAATGTTCTATACAGCTCTGAAATTAATTTTCTTTTTTTTTTTTTTTTTGTTTGTTTGTTTTGTTTTGGGTCATACCCGGCAGTGCTCAGGGGTTACTCCTGGCTCCCTGCTCAGAAATTGCTCCTGGCAGGCACAGGGGACCATATGGGGCACCGGGATTCGAACCGATGATCTTTTGCATGAAAGGCAAACGCCTTACCTTCATGCTATCTCCTGGGCCCCTAAAATTAATTTTCAACAGGTATTTTCTTT